>JAOALB010000111.1:0-139319 GCA_025331125.1 Mycogone perniciosa
TCCCTGACCTCTCTGTCAACATAAACCCACGAACCTCGGTTTATCCCTTGAGAATCAACCCGGATCGTCACACTATAGATATTATAATTAAATAATTTGCAGTATCTTTTAATCCCTATATTACTTAACTATAGCTTTATAGTTCTATTAAAAGCGCGGTTCCTGCACTTTATTTAGGTTATTGTTAATGTATATATATATATATATTTAGAGTGCCAATTCCCTTTTAACAAAATATATATATTTATATTAAGTAATTTAAAGAATATAATTAAATACTTTAAAAATATTTAGCTTTATTATAAATATTATTTCTAAATTATAATATTATTAAACTTTTAATACTTTTAATAAATATAAATATATACTTTTATTTTATAAATATTTATTAAAATATATATTTAAAACCTTTATTTAACAAACATTCTTTAAACTATTTTAATTATATTAATATAAAATTTATAATAAAAACTCGTAATATTTATTATTATTATTATTTATGTATTTATATATAATCAATTTATTTTATTTTAATATATAGCTATAGTTAAAATCTAAGACACTTTTCTTTTCTTTATTTAAGTGTCTTCTTGGTTAACCGACCCCCTATGCCTAAAGATTAGGTGCGGGAAAGTGGTTGACTTTTAGACCCCCCAAGTACTATAGGATGAAACGAAACTAAGGTAAATTCACAGCCTTGCGACCCAGCACCTCTACATACACCCGCAACAAGGCACACAAGGGAGGGCCGAGGCACACATAGCCGTTAGGCCAATGAATATGAAGGTGGCGGGGAGTGTCGGCTAAAGTAGAGTTCATATTCTTTCTATACTGTTGCTTGGGGCGTTTGTACATGGGCTAACGTTTGTCCGAAGTATGTACAAGTAGATGACAATTATCTTAATTTAATCGTACATACCTGCTTCGCCACCAGGGTGGCTTCGGGAGGAGCCGCCAGGGCCGGGGAACATGATCTTTACCCCGAACCGTCTCTGTCTGCTTGAAACGTGAGGAGTCCCATGCATCTCATTTGCCAAGGCACGGGACAATACGATTCCAGAGGATATCTGATGCATGCTTCAGGTTGCCTACTAAATAATGATTCGATGATGATGGGTCATAAACTGGGGTACTGCTCTTTAGCCCTCACCTCGCCGAATAACCAAAGAAGAAATCTTTTCGCATGATATATAAGGTCACTTATCCACAAGCACAGTGTGATTTTGGTCTGACAAATGTTCTCCGTCACAAGATACATAAAGGCTTTGATGCTACATCGAGTCCCATGATCATGATTTTCTCGATCTGATGCTAGAATTGCACCACGTGGTCTCGGAACATGGGCAAGGTTCGATCCTAAGAACCAGGTTTTTCAGCCTGCCAAGATCCTGATAGCCGTGTTTACCCAAAGTAGAGTTCAATACTCTACGTTCGTTTGAACACCCTTCCGAATACCTTCTTTGCTATTGGACACCCGTCCCTGTTTTCTACTATACTGGCTGCATAATCCTGCCAGCTTATCGAAACTCTTTGACGTATAGTTAAAGCACTCTCTCCCTGGTTTCATGCAGAAAAGAAGCCTCTTACGTCATTGTATTGCAGACAAGCTTCCCTCCTACACCTACAGGTACCCTACCTTTTAGGTGCCTATTTACCTAAATTCTATAATCTCTTAACTAGCTACTAAAAAAATAAGCTTAATAATACTCTCTTGCCCCTTTTAGGCACTTAAAGAAAAATAGCGAATACTATCAAACTTTAAGTAAACTAGGGATAATTAAACTTTATTGGTGCTAAATAGGCAGTATTGTAATCATTTAAAAAAATGTATTTTTTACTTTTAAAGTAAAGAGAAATTATAGTTTTTTATTTATATTTAAGAAATATTATATTAATAATTAATATATCGAGGTTGATATTTTTAAATTTAAATTTAAATTTAATATAAAATTTGATTTTTTTTAAAAACGATTTAAAAAAGGGATTTGTTTTAAAAATATACTAATAAAAGCATTTACTTTTATAAATAAAAAGTAATTAAATATAATATTTAAAATCTTTATTTAAATTAAAGCAATTAATTTAATATAAAAGATTAAATAAAAAATATTATATTACATAGCTTAAATTCTTAATTATTATTTAATTAAATATTAAAAAAAGTATTTTTTTAATAGCTATATTAATAAATAAAGCTTTTCTTTAATAAAACTATTAATATTTATTATTATTGTATTTCTTTTAAATAAACATTAAAATAAACTTTAAACTTTATTAATTTAATACTTTAAAGTATTATATATATTTAATTATTAAAAGATAATTTAAAATATTAAAAAACGTAAAGTTTAAAAACTTTTAAAATATTTAAAGGAAAAGCCTTTTAAGTTACTTTAATTAAATCTTTTACTACTTTTACTTTTAAAGATTAAATTTAAAGACATTTCCCTTTAAATGAAATAATACTTTTTACCTTTATAATAAAGCCTTTTTAAAACAAATTTAATTTAATAAATATTTTCAATAATTTATTAAAGAAAATTTTATTAATTTACTTTATAAGAAAGGTTATTAATTTGAATAATATTATAAATAATAGTTTAAAAGAATCCTTTAAAAGAAATAAACTTTATAAGTTAAATTTATAAATATTAGATTTTATTAAAACTATTAAAAAGACTTTACCTTGAAAATCTTTTAAGTTAAGATAAAAACATAAAAATAATATTATAATATAGCTCTTTTATTCATTTAAAAAATGATTTTAATATTATATTTATTTAAAAGCTATAAACCTATTAAAATATTATATTATTTACAAAAACATAAAGTTTTACTTTAACTTTTAAGTATTTAATTTATTTAATAATAAAATAAAATTAAACTTTTTATTTTTATATATATTAAGAATCATTAAATTTATTATATTAATAACTTTTACTTTAAAATTAAAAAATAATTATAAATATAAGTCTAAACCTATATTATTATTAATATTTATTATAAATGTTTTTTTAATATTATAATAAAAATCTTTAAAAAGTAAAGTTAACTTATTTGAAGTTTAATTTAATTACTATATTTAATTTAATATATTAAATATAGTAATTAAATTAAGTCTTTAATATTATAAATAATAAACTAGTGTTAGACTATAAATGCTGCAAAAGTAAAGGTCTATACAATCTGTATAGATAAGTAACTTTATCTACTATGTAACAACTAGTTAAATAAGTAAATAAATATAATTTAATCTTTACGTTTATAAATACTTTAATAAAATATTATAAAGAATTTATTAATTTTATTTTCTTTAACTCTTTTATATCAATAACGATTATTAAACTTTTAAATATAGGCTTAAATTATATAAAGATTAGGTTATAATAGTTAGGTGAGTATAATAGGGTAAAAGTATATTAAGACTTTAATTTAAAAGAAAAAGGGGGAAAAGAATAGACTTTGCTTAATATACTATATTAATAGTGTATTTAAGGCACAGGCTAAGGGATTTATATATAATATGCCTTTAACTAAATATATACCCTTTAAGGTTATACCGGGATCCTTATTATAAGTCTTTCCTATTATAAATTATTATATGATTATTATTATAATTTTAAGCTTTATTAAATTAATAGTTGATATAAAAAAAATCTTTTTTTAAAGGTTAATAAAGGTTTAGTTAATTAATATATATATATATTTAACTTTATTTTAAAGTAAATATAGTTAATTTAATAAAAGGAATTTTGAATATAATTATATAAATACTTTAAAGACTATTTATAGATTATATATAATAAGTAAATAAAACGAAATATTAAAAGAAATATAATACTTTTAATAAAGTAAAGACTATTAAATAGTTTATTTAACTTTTCCTATAATACATTTTATAATAAATAAATAAATTGAAGTAAAATAAATAATATAGAATATAATTAATTATAAGGAATATAATTATTAAAATAAAGTTATAGTAAAAGTTAATTTAAATAAAGGTATTTAATAAATAGTTAAATAATATAAAACTATAAGTTAAATTTAACCTTTTTTTATTAAATAATAATAATAGTATTTTAAACTTTTAAAAGCAAATAGCTTTTTTTGAAAAACATTTACTATAAAAATAAAAAATAAAGAAAATATTAAAAGTTTATAAAAACTTCAAATATTAAAAAGATTTTAAATATTATAAAATAAAATAATTATTAGAGAGAAATGAAAAAAGCTATAATTAAAATAAGGAATATTATATTTAATATAAATAATATATTAATTGCCTTTTTATATTATATATAACTTATTATTGAAAAGTTTATTATAAACCTTTTTAATGGCTATTTTAAATTAAAGTATTAGCTTTTTGTTTTTAAAGAATATTAAAGTTATTGTTATTTTTAAACTTAGTAAATTTAATTATATAAATTATAAAGGTTTTAGGTTTATTTTACTATTATTTTGTATTAAAAAAGCTTTAAAAGACAATTTATTAAAAGAATACTTTTTTAAGTAGTTAAATATAAAATCTTTTTAAAGTAATAGTTTAAAACCTTTTTTAAAAAAGTAATTATTAATTTAATTATTTATTTTATTTATAATATTAAAATTACTTTAAATAAAAAAAGGTTATAACTTTATTTACTTTTAATATCTTTAAAGCTTTTAATAGTATTATAAAATTAATTAATTTTATAATTTAAATAATAAAAATAATTTATTTAATTTATAAAATAAACAAAGTCCTTTATAAATAATAGAATTACTGTTATATATAAAAGAAATAAAATTAATTTATTATATTTTACTTTAAATATATTAATAATATTTTTATATTTATTATAAAAAGGTTTATTTAAAAAATAATAACCATTATATAATAAATAGTTAATGAAATATTAAAGTAAAAATAAAAATATAATATTTTTTAATTATATTAAAGTTAAATTATAATATCTTTATTATATAAAAAGTTCAATTTATAAAAGAAAGTATTAAAATAAAAGAAATATTAATTTAATTTAAAAATAATATTTAATAATTAAAGATTTGTTTTAATTTAAACCTTTTTTTAAAAAATATATAAAAGGATTTATAAATAAAGTATATAAAGTCTTTGATTTCTTTAAATTATTTACTAAAATTAAAAACAGTAGATTATTTAAACTATAATATAACCTATAAAACTAATCTTTTTAATTTAAAAGATTATAAATATTTTTATTTTATATAGAAAGTTAAAGGTTTTTATAATTTATATTATTTTAATTTAATTTAAATATAAATATATAATACATTTATAAAATTAAATTAAAATTAAATAATTAATTAATATACAAATAAAAGACCCTTTTTTCATTATTATAAATTAAATTTTAATATATTATGATCTTAATTAATAAAACTATTCAATGTACTTTTTTTATTTAAAAGTCTTTATAAATTTTAGTTTATTTTAATTTATTTTAATTTAAAAAGTATATATAAATTAATTATAATAAACAAATATTTAAAGTTAATTAATCTTTTCCTTTTTTATTTAATTTTACTTTACTATAATAAATTTTAAATTAAGAAAAATATAGATTAAAAAGTATTTATTTGTTATAAAAGAAAAGTAATTATAAATATTAAATATCTTAATAATATAAAGGTTTATAATATAAAAGTATAAGCTACTTTAAAGGCTATAAAACTAATAGTTAAATATAAAAAAAACTATATAATTTAGATGGTTTTTTTTAAATAATTTATTTATTATTAATAAATTATTCAATAAGCCCTTTGTTATTTATATAAAAAATAGATATATTTTTAAACATTAATATAAAATATTTCACTCTATAAAGCCTTTATTTTAGAAATATTCAAATATAAAGATATTATAAGTAGTAAATGAATTAATTATTGAATTAAATAAAATATAATCTTTTTTATTATATTATAAAATTAAATGATAATTATATATATTAAAATATAAATTAAAAAAAAAGTTATAAAGGTAAAAAAGTAAAATCAATTTAATTAAACTTTAAAAAGCTATAAATAATAAAAACGTAAGGCTTTAATTTTCCTTTTAAAGTTTAAACCTTTATATTGAATCTTTTATAAACTTTTAATAAAGAAATTAAATATAGAAAACTTTTAAAAATATTATAAATGCTTTAAATATAATAAAAAGTTTATTTACAAATATAATAATTTAAAAAATAAAGTCTTTTAGAAATTAATAAAGGAAATAGACGTTTATAGTTTTTTTTCAATAAAAATAAATTAATATTATTTAAATTAACCTTTTTTCCTTTATAAATTAAAGCTTAGCGAATGGTAGCGTAAGCCGCTAGCTTTTAATATCCTATTGCCTATAAGGGATTTATATAACTAGCTTATTTAGTGGACGTAAATAATAAAACAAACAAACAAATAAACATTGTCTTGCAGAGATGTTTTGTAAACGTTTGGCTCTTTACACCGTGAGCGCATTTGATAGGTGGCCACCCTGGAAACTCTGGAACCCCTGACCTACCTGCTGGGTAAGTGGTTGGTTTACTGGAATGCAAATTCCCCTATGGCTCTTAATCCGTTAGCGATACCCAGAGTAAGCAGGCAATTGATGATTTAAGTCCTGGTTCTCCCCTCGTTTGGGGTAGTCCTTCTCAACCCTCTTTAGACTTGATACATTGGCTGATTTTCACTACTTACTTACCTACCACTGTCCACCATGGTCAAAGTCCTTGCCCTCCCAGTCACCATTGCCTTCTCGGTCTTCCTCGTTTATCACTTCTTCCTACGCAAGCCAAAGAAGAACCTACCCCCTGGCCCAAAAGGCCTCCCCCTCTTAGGCAACATCTTCGACCTGCCTTCTCATAATACACCCAATCACCTCTACTGGCTCAAACACAAAGATATCTACGGACCCATAAGCTCCGTGAAGCTGCTAGACCAGCCCTTGATTATCCTTCAAGGTCGCCAACAGATAGAGGAAATCCTGAACAAGACTTCCCTCTTGACGGGGAGTCGTCCCGTGCTTAAGTTTGCTAATTACTGCGGTTTCGGTCGATTTATTCCCGCCCTCCCGTTGAACGAGACATTTAAGGTACAGCGCAAGCTCATAGGCCAGACTATTGGCACAAAGGCCTTGGTGGCCAAGTATGCAGATATCCAAGAGGTTGAGGTGCGGCGACTTCTGATACGGACATTGAGAGGACCGGAGGGCATTGTTCGCCATTTCAAAACGTGGGTTTTCGCATATCGCAATTAACGAAGAGGAGTTGCTGACCTTGATCCTAGTTCAGCCGCTGCCACTATGCTCAAAATTATATATGACTACACTATCGAACCAAATAAGCCGGACCCCTTGGTCGAGATGGTCGAGCAAATGATGACCTGCTTCAGCAATGCTGCAATCCCTTTCAACCGACTGATGGACTTCATCCCGGCCGTTAGGCACCTCCCAGATAGCTTACCTGGCATGTGCTTCAAAAAAATCGCCCGGGATTCCAATAATCTGGTTCAAACTGCCCTCAATGTCCCCTACGACTTTGCCCGAGAGCAAATGGCCGCCCACAACCGTATGGACTCCTCTATTGCCAAGTTCATCTGCGGCAGCGGGAAGAAGACCAAAAGCGCCCACGATATAGAGATGGCGAAGTGGACCGCTACAACCTTATATGCAGGCGGTTCGGATACCACCGACTCAACACTAGCAGGCTTCATCTTCGCCATGACGCGTTTTCCCTCCGTGCAGCGCAAAGCCCAAGCTGAAATCGACGCTGTCACGGATGGCTCTCGCCTCCCCAACTCACAAGACCGGGAAAACATGCCTTACATTGAAGCTATCACTTGCGAAATCTTGCGGTGGTTTCCTGTCGTGCCACTAAGCCTACCACACGTAGCCTCCGAAGATTTGACCTACAATGGCTACGATCTCCCCAAGGGCGCGATTCTTATCCCCTCAATCTGGTGGCTTAGCCGTGATCCAGAAGTGTACGCTGATCCAGAAGTCTTCGAACCAGAGCGCTTCCTCTCCCCTCGTAATGAGCCTGACCCGCGGCATGCCGTGTTCGGCTTCGGGCGACGAATCTGTCCCGGTCGCCATCTCGCAGAAGCAAGTTTATTCCTCTCAATCGCGCATCTCTTGGCCGTATTCGACATTAGCAAACCAATGGATTTACAAGATCAAGAAATCGTGCCACAAATAAACGTTAAGCCAGGTGTTATTGTGAAGATGCAGGATTTCCCGTTCAAGATTGTACCAAGGAGTGAGAAACACAGGGAGTTGATTCTAGAGGCCGAGAGGCACCACGGTTGGGATGAGAGTGATTCGAGTCACCTTGGGGGAGTTTCGCAGCTTGTGGATTTGGGGACATAGAGTATGGGAATACCTAAGGAATTACCACCTTGGACTAGAGCTTGTGGAGTTGTCTGCAAACTATGGCATAAGGTTGTTTTTGGGGACTTGATATACTCTGTAATAGGCTCCTATCAACGTATAAACACGGAATTGGATATGGAAATGAAGGGTTTCTTGAGAATGGAGTATTTGGCTAGCATTTACAACTGCCTGCCAATACGTGTGTATAAATGGATTGACATCTGAGGAAGGCCTTGCACTCAAGCAGCTTGGCATACATCATCTGTCGGATAATGTCTGTCTAGCTGTTGCAATGATTAGAAATCGTGTCAGTGATCATGTAAGGTGAAACAAAACGCGCGTAGTTCTCTTTCTATGATAACAAGGTTGGAAGGGAAACCAGTTGGGATGCAGAAGATCAGGTCAACAGACACACACAACACGGTATGATTCTTACTGTCTCAGCAGTATCCGAGCTTACTGCTGTAAAGACTCTGTCATCTATAGTTACTAATATCCGAAGAGGAGAATGAAATTTCCGCAAAAGCCCTGCTGGTATACCTATGTAAGCGATTTCCAAGAACCAACAGCCATTCTAGAGGTAAAGAACATCTCGCATGAGAAGGTGAACTCGCTGGCTATACCACACACTGGACCATCAATTACTGCAATTGGTTGCTTGGCTGCAAGAGTGGGCAGGACGACTTCTTCAACCTAGACAAGCCCAAGCCCACCGTGGCCGAGAGCTAGGCCATCACTGATCTTTATCAGTCAGAATCGATAGCTTCGACAACACTCAGTGGTGTGGAACTTACCCACTGAACCCATATTCTCAAGACCTTGCACTTCTAGTTGAGTGGTGTCATCAAGTCATTCACCCCGGAGGCCGCTTCAAGGTTATAACTATAGTAAACCAAACTTTATTATCTACTGAGCCTTATTTAAGAAGAATGTATATATATATAACCAACTAAACTGTTTCATTATTGTAAAACACATTGATAAAATCAGAATCACCCCGGTAATATCGAGTAGGGCAGTCGTTCTGCACATTATTTCCTTCATACCATGGCGGCTGATCTGTGCTCTCAGGACCGTTAACGTCTGCTCCAACTAGGATGAATGGTGCCCAATACTTTGGATGACTGTAGTGGCTTGCTGTTCCTTCGTTTCTCAGGCGGGCCATTACACGCTCCGTCTCTTGGTCGTCCGTACGGTTTAGCAAAACTCGCATCCCGATTAACTGTTCCTTCATATCATCATTCTGCGGGCGGAGAACAGCCAGCTCGGCAGCTCGCAGAGATTCTGCCACCGAATCACCCGAGCTCAGATGCTGGTAGAAAACTCTCATAAAAAAGACTGTTATGTTGTCGTTAATTGGCCAAAGGCTGAGCAAAGCGTTTCTTGCACCAGCAGCAAGGAAAGCCTTGGCGAACCCTATAATGTTGCCACCGCCAGCTACCGATACTTCGGCAGTTTGGCATGCGCTGAGCACAACAAGGTCGTGCTGCGTATTTTTGCCCATCAAGTCCTCGATCGAAATCGACTCACCGTCAGCAACAGAGATAGCTGACAACGTTGGATACATTTGGCAAAAGGTGCCATGAGTAGCTATGTGTAGGATGTTGAAGTTGTTAATGACGTGAAAGATGGCAAGTTTTGTAGCGGCCATCCCTACCAAGGCCGTGCTGTCTGGCATGTTCTGAGTAATGTATCTAGCTTCAGCGTCTGCACCGGGAAGTGGGTTCAATGACGTTACTGATCCTGTTTCCAAATCTGTGTAGGACATATTGGAAGGATTTCCAATAGCCAGAACCTTCAGTGGCTGTGCAATGTTGGAAGGGTTTCCAACAGCTAGAGTCTTTGGTGACTGCTCCCTAGGTGGCCGGCTTCTCAGTGCAACATAGGCACTGACACTGGGGAGGTAGGAGAGAGAAAGTGACGTGACAAGTGGCGACCCTCTGTATGGAAGAGCATGAAAAGGAACTATATGAAGAGCCTTACAGGGAACAACGACCAAATGAGTGATTTTGTCGATATTCAGGCTTGAGGGCAATAATGTTTCGGCAAGGAAGGTCTCATTTTGACGACATATTGCAGAGGCCGAGCCACACTGAGAATGATACGCGTGAATCCGTTCCTCCAGCTTGGCAATTTCCATGGTAGAAATTGAAACCTCAGAAATGCCTTGGCTTGATATCTTCCAGAGAATGAAGTTGTCGCTCCCGCTCCCGGTACATTTCCCGCCTTCTGGGCTCTGCAGGCTTGTATTTGCTTCATAACGATATTGCAGAATTGACGTACCTGCAGGAAGAGTCGTCATTACGTCGTGCAGGCGAACGACATCCACTCGCGAGGTCTGGATCGTGTTAGAGGCGGTATCTTCGCATCTCGCCTCAAGACGATCAACCTCGCGTCGCAGTCTGTTGATCTGAAAGGTGTTCCCAGCGTCATGCGTATATATCTGTTCGAGCATTTTCCGTCGGGTGTTTAAAGTAGTTGTAAAGCGCTCGTGGTGATCCTCAGCAGATCGTTTCCCAAAGTTTGACTGACGGGCCAGAAGATCCATGGTTTGGAGCGTATCAAGGAGAGCACGCTCGGTGCCGCGCTCCAAGTAGATGAATGCACGCTCTAGTTGCATTGAGATTGAGGGACAGCTGATAGGCTTTTTCTCTCCATCTGCATGATGCCATCTTAAGGCTGTCCGAGCGGCCAGAAAGTATAGCCTTCGATACTCGGTGTTGGACCCATGATCAAGCCGGTACTGTTCGTGGGATCTTTCATGGCGAAGTTCGCCAAGACCTTTTATTGCCTCGTCGTAGATAGAGCAGGATGCCTCGAAAAGAGATAAATTTCCCAGAATTTGCGCTACACAAACGAGAGTGGTGTAGGTATCATCTTGACGAAGCCACCATTTACCCACATGCATCGACAATTTGCGTGACGACCATTCCTGATTCCACCGAAACAACGACTGCGCCTCCCAGTCCTTGTATAGCTGCTTCAATACCCTAGCTGCTACCAGCAGCTCGTCTCGTAAGGCCGGACCCAGCTCGCTAGACGGTGGTATATCGTGCACTTTTGATAATCCTTGAGCAGCAGTCGGGGTGCACTCAGCAATACCTCGTATCCCTTCAAGAAGGATGTCTAAATCGCCGTAAGGCGCTTGGCAGTTCTCTGATGACTGCCTATTCTCCTCAGCCCTGACCAAGCGATCTTGTATACCCAGAAAGCTTTGCAAGATCGTCGTCGCACGATTAGGACCTGGTTGGGGGACGCGAGATCTGCTTGTTGGACCAGTCGGGAAGTGAAGCTGTTTAGCACCAAACTGATCCATTTGGCTGGTGACGAAATATGGGGAATTTATTCAATCAAGTCTGTCTTTAAAAGTTTGAGATAGAGCAGAAACCATGGGTGCGATATCACTAATATACCCATTATGCATTTGTCGCTGTACTTTGACAAGTTGAGCTTGATTGGCAGTTCCAGTGGCTTGTCTCACAAAGGCTATATCCCGCTGTTGCATTCTCAAGTCATTATAAATTGGGCTTTATCGGCTGTGCACGTAGTGATGTGTTCATGCATTGTTAGTGAAATCATCCTATTGGAAGCCCCTGAGACGAGGCATTTACGGAGGACCTGGAGCAAATCAAAAAGTGGTCATGAGTCTATTGGGCACCTATGAACGACCAATTGCAGATGAAGATGGCCCAAATTTCAGTTGGCCATCAGGTTTCACATCACATCATAACGCGTTTGGTAACCTTTCAAAGGCATCAGTATCTCACAACGCCACCGCCCTCACTTATGGAATCAGCTAATCAACGGCTTGTCAGAGCTTTAACATGAGACATTCTTTTCCTGGCCCCGGACACAAGAGCACTGAGACGCATCCCCCATGCGGTCGCGTTGGGTTGTATACCAACGCCGTGAGCTTATTATTGTGGTATTATCAAAATACCAAGAAATCAGGGACGTGGCCTTGTTGTTTAATCCAAGCTGTGTTATTCTGTTCGATTTCCGTGCCCAAACCTCGAGTACAATGATAGATGGAGAAAAAAGCTTGCATATATCTTGCTAAATACCAGCGCTCTGTTCAACCTGTTCGTTTTCACTCTCAGGTTCTTGAGTGTCCGGTACCAATTTATATTGGTAGCTCCATATCCCGAATACATCATCATTCACTTGTCTTCTCATGATCTTTCCCATCGGTCTATCACTTCCATACACTATCTGATCCAGTAGATCCATCAACTCTGTTCCGCTGCCTTTCCTGTTAATCATGCCCGTTGGGCTAGAGCTAGTGTCCAGATGTTGAAGCTCAGTCGGGCGATCCGTCAAGACTAACACCGCCGTCGCAAGAATTGGTTTGTCCTTGGGAGCGTCAGGATGCCAGGACACAATCTGACCCATCAACTCTCCTGTGATGGATGACCCGATAAGTTCTGTCCTCCCTACAGGAATCCCAATGCCAGTGGATGGGGCATAAGTGACAAGTGTAACAATGTCGAGGCAAATGTCCAAGACAGAGACGTAGACCGTCTTGTTTCCATTGTTGGTGAGCTCAAAGTATATGCCCTGTTCCTCCATCACAGACTGACCAGACTCTGTGAATGGTTTTTTCTTGCCACAGTCGACGAGTCCGATCTCCACGGACACACTGTTCTTGGGCCATTGAGTGGCCGGCGATCCCTTTAGTCCTAGAACATGCTGTGCCTTGGCGAGTGACTCAAGTACTTCTCGAACACGATCGATGACGGGAGGGTCCGTGTTGGCGCTGGTCCACCTCCGGATGACCTGTTCATTGGCATCTGTTATCGTGACAGAGGACTCTTCCTTGTTCACGACTGCAAAGTGGCTAGTCGAATCACCTTCCTCCGCAACATAGAGGTATGCTGATTCTTGTAGCTTGTCAGAGACCTGACGGCAAAAACCATCATCACCGTGCACCATGGCAGCAAATCGTCGCAATCCTTTCTTCGTAAGGATTGCATGGGCACCTCTTTCAGGTAGCTCGCTAAAAGAATTCTTCCAGGAGGATATGGAGATTTTGGCTTCGAAAGAACCAACGGATATGACTTTGGCCTCGGCAATCTGATAGTTCGGAAGAACAGTAGTAGAGTCAGATGGCATGATGGCGTACGTGTCGTTCACAGCCACACCATGGATGCAGCCTCCTCTTAGTATCAAATGTCCACCAGCACCTTTTGAAACAGGAAAACCAAGTTCGTGGCCTTCTTCTTCTGTTCGGAAGCAAAACCGGCGGAACGGGCCTTCAATCTGTGGGTGTTGCTGAGGACAAACCACCATAATCCTGTCGTTCACACGGAGCATGATCTGATTCCACGAAACTGGGAGCGGGTTTGTCGCGGCCAGCGTGAGTGCCTCTACCAATGCTTCTGTGAGAACTGACTTTAGTACTCTGGGCTTTTTGTCTCCATAATAGATCTCGTAGCCAGGCTCTGTGGTTTGGGCTGCCACAATTCTCACGACAGACGGGTTGCCCATGGGGTTGAATTTCTGAGTAGAGACATCTTGTTTTTCGACAAATCTCTCAATGTGCTGAAAGACTTCGGGATATTCTTGAGGTGGAAGGGATTTCATCCTGGCGCCAGCTCTCGCTAGGCGAGTGGAATGGCAGCAGTCAAGAATGAGCGTTATATTTTTGGTGATTTCCGAGAGCGTGCTGAGGAAATAGGATATCTCGTAGTCCGTAATTCCCCTGAAGTCATCTGCCGTCGTCTCGAGAAAGTCCATGGGCACAATATATTGAAGACGCCAGCGCTCTTTCGATTCCTTGTCCTGTTCATCACGCTCCGTAATGTTACCGTGGCCGCTGTAGTATCACACAACCTCGTCGTTCGGTTGGGTGTCTGCGATGAATTCCTTAAGTGCATCCAAAATTCCCTGGCGTGTGGCTGGGCGCTCACACTGTGCGTTCCCATAGCAAATCGTGGTGGAGAATTTATGCAATTGAAGGACTTCGTTCATAGTTTTGAGGTCAGTTTTTATTGCGTAGAGGTTTAGAGGACTACCGATCAGGAGCGCTCGCCTCGAGACGCGAGGTGGAGTTTCAGCCCGTTGGTCCGGTTTAGTAGGCATGGCTTGGTGGGTTCCTCAGACTTGTCAGGGGGCATTCGGAGAGACAACTGAGTCCGTCCAAGTATGAGCAAGTTAAGATATCAAATCTAACCGCTATTAGGTGTTTTGTATGACGTCGAAGGTGGTACTAAAGCTTGCAAGGCTTTGGGATTCAGTGCTTTTTTATAAGTCCGGCCATCCCCGACTACTTCGTAAGCCACCCGAAAATACTATCCAAGACAAGAACTGACTAACTTTCTAAATCTCATATCACTACTGCAATGCGGGTGTAATAGGAAGGTTGGACGAGATCTGGCTGGCTGAGATCATAGCCGACCCCCCTATACCTTTCATAGATCCACATGTACAAAGCTCAGTCCTCCACCTCTAGTTATTACCCCATGATTCTTTGTCATGTTAATCGTCGATCACTTCCATTTAACGTCGGGCGTCTTGGTTGGTGCTTGTGGTTCGGTTAGAACGTCGTTCTAAGCCCGGTTTCTGTTGGAACCACGATTTGGCTAGTGTCATGGGTTGCGAGTCATTATGCAAGGATTTCTTTTCAGGATATAGTATGTATATGCAATGGCACTACACGATTAGTGAAGACTATAGATACACGTTACATCTACAGTATATCAGAAGCAACTCGCAAAACATATCCACAGGCTTACGAGCCCCCGTTTCTTCTGTGAGGTTCGTGTATGCAGTGTATAAGCGAATCCATGCGTATGAAACCCACTATGAAGACATACAATCGAATTATCTGCCCTAACTCGAAAGTTGAGCGTGACATGGCGAAGATGGTAATCCGTATCAATGTGTCTATTCAGAGACATCTCTAGGAAGCCAGCTAACCACTTCTCGCAGTAAACCTTGCACATGTACGTGAACACTTGGAGAATTTCAGGTGTTTAAGATGGCTTATGGACACCCATATCTGGTTGACGGTGTTAATTACCCCACAGATCACCAAGACCGTTGCTTTTGTGGCTGTAGACACTCAGATTATTCTTCTGGTTGTCGTCCACACTTCACAGCCTTGGCAGGCATTTTAGATTCCACAAACCCATGTGATGACTTAGGGATTAGGCAGAAAGGGCCCCTGTTTCATCGGCAAAGACATGAAGAGTCGGGCAAAGACAAAGCTGAGAAGAGTAGCAACACTATTCTGCATATTCAGGATCCTTAGGGGTTGCCTCGTGCATAAGCGACCTTATGAAGTCTCAGCCACGACGAGGTGGATAGACTGACTCATATACGCCGATACAATACCGATACCGTTGGATTAGAGACTTTTGAGTCTGTTAATATGAGGAAATGGTACAAAGGGACGGTGAAAGTGTTAAACATGGCTGTAGTTTGAGGGGATCGGACGATACTTGCATGCATTGCAGAAATCCACTTCTTTCTGCAGTGCGACGGCTGTGTTTGCATAAGGAGGTCTTATCCACCCCCCACCCATTGTGCACAGCATGGTCACTCTCTACCTTCATGCCACCAGCGCCTAAGAAGCAACCCTTTCTGTAAACGTAGATTCATCCGTGTATGTGACATTGCTATAGAACTAATTGCAATCTTGTATCTACACAGTACCAATGCGGCTTTTCATCCCATCTTGTGAGGTCCAGATCTAAGTATGGCCTGGACTCGCCAGACATAGCTTTGGCACAAGAGACTTCGCATCAATACTACGGATTTGGATGCATAGATGCCCAAAGGAAACCAAGATCAGTAAAGCTACGACGTTGTACCCCGTACGGAGTAAGTGGATGTGGATTCGGTCCAGCCAGTTAAGCCCCTGGCTGCAGTAGTGGGTCAGACCGGGATCTATTAGGTATGCTCAGCGGTATGAAGTGCTGTCACGACCCGAACATGAGGCCTATGCATATACACGTTACGTATTGACGCACGTGACCTGGACCGACGGCCAGATCGCGGTCCCTAGTTCTTATACTATAGTCCGCGCTTTTAAAGGATCGGTCTATAACTTAAAGACAGTCAGTCCTTAATATATCTCCTTTATATATAAGATTAGATGAGTTATAATTATTTAATATAGTTATTTAAATAGTTGTTAATAAATTATATTTATTAAAACTGCCTATTTTATAAAATAGTAATTATATTACTTTATTTAATATTTATGTTTAACTTCTTTATTAATATAAACCTTATAAACTTTAATTTAAGTATTAAAAATTAATTTAGATTAATATATATTAATGATTTTTATTTAAAAAGCTTTTATGAATTTTGAATAATACTATAAATATATTTACTATAATATTCTCTTTTAATATTTTACCTTTTATCTTGCCTTTTTATTTAATATAAAATAATAATAAAGATAATAATATAAATAAAAGTAAAAATAAAAATAAAGTTAATAAAATAAAATAATTATATATTTATATAAAAAAGCCGTTTAATATATAAAAGCTAATTATATAAAATAAAAGTAATACTATTAATATTTAATTACTAAAAATATAAAACTTTAATAAATAATTTAAGAATAGTAAATAACTATTATAAATTTATAAAATTAGGCTTTATTTACTTTAAACTTTATATTAAATCATAAAGGGAATTAACTTTTAAGGGATTTAAAAGAGTCGCTTAAAATATAGCCCTTTAAACCCTTTAATAAAAATACTATAGCACTTTAACTATTTTTTACTTAACTATATAACTATTTCTCCTACTTTTTAACTAGCTTTAATATAAAAATTAATAAAATCTTTTTAACTATTAAATAATTTAAAGGATATACTTTATTACAGCACTAAACCTGCCCTCTAATAACTTATTAGCATCACATGCATCCTTATATAATAGCTTAATCCTATACCTCCAAACTATATTTTTATAGCTTCTTGCCTTATTTAAGGCATAATAAAGATATCACCTTAACCTACTGTTCTGTATACTATAATAGTTTATGCCTTCTTATAATAACTGCGCTATTACCTTTAGCCTTTAACCCTGCCTAAAAAGAATTAATAAAGTCATTAACGGCCTAGTCGCAATACTATAAAAAGCCCTATATCTTACAGGAAATTCACTAATCCCTAACTATAGCAAGACCTTAAACTTAAAAGCCTATATCCCTGCAGCAAAGAATACACCTTAGCCTAATTCTTTAACCTATACTTTATTCCCTAGCCTGCATTTAACCTAAGAATATTAAAGTAAAAATAAAAGGCGTAAAAGGGGACCTTAATTAAAAAGTAAAGCTTACTAATTACTTCCGCGACTAGCCTTATATCTATACTATCTTAAAAGCTTATAATAATAACTATAACTTAACTTTATAGCTTTAAGTACTAAAACTTAAATAATTCTTTAATATTATCTTTAACTATTTTTAAAATTAAAAGTATAACTTTAATATAGCTTTAAAATAAAAAAAGGCTAAAAATACTTTTATTATTAAAAACCTAAAGCTCGCTTAATATAAAGTTTAAAGCTAAAGTAATATAATTAATAAGTTTACTAAAGCTAAAAGTAATAATATCCTCAAGCATTAAATTAATAACTTTAAAGATAGATTTAACGCTAAAGATAAAAATATAAAAACCTATTAGTAAAAGTATATAAACTAGTATTTTACTATACTATATAATATTATAATTAATACTAAATACTTTAATACCTTTTATAAATATATCCTTTATATTAACAGTTAATTAAATAATAATGCTTATAATTTAATATAAAAGGTATTTAACTATATTATAATAAAAAAGGATAACTGTATAATATAAAAATAAAAAAGTAATAAAACTTTTATTAAATTCTTAAACTTATAGTATAAAACTTTTAACCTTTTACAATTTACCGCTTAAAAGTTTAATACCTACTATATAGCAAATAAACTTTTTTAAACTTTATTACTAAATTCTATAAACTAATAGCCTAAGCCAGCAAAACTAATATTTAAAAAGTTAATGCCTTTTACTTTAAAATATTTAAAAAAATAGCTGCTGCTTTTACTAATAAAAGTAATAAGCCTATAAATAAAAACAACTAGTCTATTTAAAGAGCTTTTAATTAAAAAGTTTATAATAACTTTAAAAAGTTAGCCTATTATATTAAATTTAAAGGCGACTATAAGTTTAAAAAGCTAAACAGTAATTATACTCTTTAATAAGCTTTACTTTAAAATAAACTAAACCCTTTAAAGTAAAAAAATACAGGCAATCTTATACAGTTAAATACTATATCCTTTGCCTTATAATATAAAGAATACTAATAACTCTATAACCTATACTATTACTATAATAGCTAATATATAGTTAATAACTATATAGAAAAGCAGAAAGCTAATATTATAAACCTTTAAACCTTAGAGGGATATAATAATAGCTTCTTAAAATATAAAATATATTAAAGTAATAGTATTATAGCGCTTTAAAGTAAAGTATATATTTTAAGCTAAAGAAAAGGTATACTAGCACTATAAGTTCCTACTCTTTAATTTTTATAATACTAGCACTTTTTAGTTTAAAGAAATAACCTATTATACTATAAAAACCTATTTTTATACTATATTAATAAAACCAGCTTTATTAAAAGATTAATTACCTTTAGCAATATATTTACCTATAAAGATATAACTTTTAATATAAATAAGGCAGGGAAAAAAGTAACTTCCTGATAATATTGCGTTAAAAAGTATCATAGAATATTGGAATAGCTTATAAATCTAATACGTTTATAAATATAATAAATTATTATTAATAGTAAACTATTAATTTTAAATACTATAAATAGTAAATTATTACTTATCTATACTATATTATTCCTTATATATTTATTAGTAACTATACTAACCTTTATTAATAGTAGCTGCTTAATATAAGGCTTTATAGACTAGTATTTTCTCTGAAAATCCTAAATCCTAATAATATAATTGCCTAGACTAAAAAGCTTTATTTTAGCTAATAGTAAAGCAGTAATATAGTTTATTAACTATATAATCTTAAATATAAAAATAAAGGAATATAAAAAGCTATATATATTTTTTATTACTAATCTTTTAAATTAAAACCCCTCTATCTTTAAAATGCTATAGCTATAGTAATATAATCCTAATATTAACTAGCCTATATTAATAGTTACCTTTAACTTATAATACTATTTAATAAATTATTGCCTTTAAACCTACACTATACCGATAATCCCTAGCCTAATAACTATTTTATATAATATTAATATCTTAAGCAAACCTTTAAAGTCAGCACTTTATACTATTAGCGAGAAATAAAATAATATATTAAAAAGGATAAAAAAAAAGGTTAAAAAGAAAATTAAATTCTAAGTCTATATTAAAAGTATATTAAAAAAAATAATGCTTTAATAAAGAAAAAGGGACCTATATATTAACTTTATACTAACACTAAGGCAAAATCACTATTGCATTTATTAACTTAATAACTATAAAGGATTAAAGACTAAAGTATAAATAATATTAAATAAGCCTTTAATATTAGTTTTAATAACGCTTATAGCTAATAACTGTTAATATTTATACTAATATAACCTAGTATAACTCTTTAAGTTAAGTATACTAATACCTAATAAGCCTATAGCGGTAGCGCTATATAAGCAACTTAATTTAATAAATATTTAAATATCTATTGCAATATTATTTATTTAATTCTGTAAAGACTTATTTGCCTAATATATAAAATTAACTTAAGCAGACTTAGTAAAAGATATATAAAAGCAGGAATATAAAGTATATTAATTATTAAAGCTTAATAAAGATACCTTTATAAGTATATTATAAAGATAAAGCAGCTTTATAGTAGTATAAGCACTATTCCTTTAAGCTTTTTATAAATTCCTTGCGCACTGCTATAGCGGAAAGTACCTTTAAGGGATATTAAAGTTTAATATTGATAAGTTTATAAAAGTAAAGCCAGAATTAATAAAAAGTAATATTTAAAAGAAACTTTTTAACTGGCTATAAAATAAAATTATTAATTTCCTTTCATAACTAGTAAATAAGCTTCCCTTTAAAAGATTATAAAACTATAAAATTAAACTTTTACTAGAGAAAGAACTACTATATTAAAAAAATTACTTAATATTATTAAATAAACTTTAAGTTATAAAAAATAGCTAAATAAAAACCTAGCTAAAAGATTTATTAAAGAATTTAAAGTAAAATATACTGCCCCCTTACTCCTCGCTATAAAACTTAAAAGAGGTATCTGCATTTATTAAAACTATTAAAGCTTTAATAATATTACTATAAAAAATCACTACCTATTACTGCTAATTTAAGAAACATTAAATGCTTTATATAATACTAGATTTTATATTAACTTAGATATAATAGCTGCCTTTAATAAATTTAAAATCGCAGAAAAATATAAATAAAAGACAGCTTTTATAACCTAGTTTAAGCTATTCGAAACCTTTATTATACCTTTTAGCCTTTATAATACCTTAGCCTCTTTTTAATACTATATTAACTATACCTTATATAACTTATTTAATGAAACTTATATAGCCTACTTTAATAATATTTTAGTTTATTTAATTATATAAAAAGAATATTAATAATATATATAAAAAGTTATAAATAAATTAATCGATATAGGTCTTTAAATTAATATTAAAAAATATAAATTTAAAATAATAAAAATAAAGTACTTTAACTTAATTATTATAAGTAATAGTATTAAAATAGACTTTAAGAAAGTGGCTGCAATTATAAGTTAAAAGAGACCCTTAAACCTCCGCGAACTTTAATATTTTTTAGGCTTTGCGAATTTCTATTAACAGTTTATTAAAGACTTTTCCAATATTTATAAACCTTTAAATAGCCTTTTAAAAAAGGATATACTATAAAATTAAATAGAACTTTATACTGCTGCATTTAACCGCTTTAAAACCCAGTTTATAACCGCCTTAATCTTTACTTTCTTTAACTATAATAAAAAGATAATCTTAAAAATAAATACTTTAAACTAAATATCTAGTAATATTTTCTCCTAATATAATAGAAATAGTATCCTGCAATTAATAATATATTTTTTATTAAAGTATTTACCTATTAAATATAATTATAAAATTTATAATAAAAAACTATTAGCTATTATTAAATTATTAAAAAAATAATACCTTAAACTTTAAAGTATAAAAAATAAATTTAAAATTATTATAAACTATAAAAACCTAAAATACTTTATAACTATTAAAGTATTAAATTAAAAATAAATCTGCTAATCTAAATTCCTATTTTAATATAATTTCTAGATTATTTATTAGCTTAAATCGAAAGCAGTAAAGCTTAATATATTAAATAAGAGATTTTAAAATATCCCAGTAAAATTAAATTAAAATAATAGCCGATTAAAAGAAAAAAAGAAAACTTTACTCCTAGAAAGCCGCTTTAACCCCTATACCTATATTAATATTACAGGAAATATAAATCATAAAAACCTTTTTACTATAATAACTAGCACTTCAATCTTAAATTTAAAGATATTAATTAATAGAATAATTAATAAAGCCTATAAAATATTAAATATAGCGAGTATTATAATATAGGCGCTTTAAAACCTAACTATTTAATAATAGCCTAAAAGTATTTAAAGTAATTTAAAGGCAGCTATATAAAACTTTTAAATCTGCAGTAATTAAATATATTACTAGGAATAACTTTTTCTTTTATTAATAAATAAAGTAAAGATATAAATTATATATTAAATATACTTTTCTAAGCTAAAAAGATACCTAAAATAAATAAAAACACTAACCCTCTTTAATTATATATATTAATAGCTGTAAATATTAGCTAATATTAACACTTTTATTAAAGGTTATAACCTATACTTTTAAATAAAGTTAAATAAATCTACTCCTTTAAAATTCCTAAAACTATTACTAGTATTATTCTAGGCTTAAAGTAATATCTTAATAAACTATATTATACTACTGCTTAACTATAACTAGCAAGGCTTAATTTATAAAAATATCTTTATAGTAGTATACCGTTTAATAAAGATATACTATTTTATTACTACCTATATATTTAATATTAAAAAACTTATTAATGCCTTTATTTCATGTAGCTATACTTTATATAAAGCCTTAAAAATAATTATATTAAACCAAGGTATTTAGTTTATATTTAAATTCTAAAAGCAGCTATTTTAATAACTTAAAATCCACTTTAAATATTCTTTAGCCTATTATTTAAAGATTAATAGCTAAACTAAACAGTTAAATATAAAGGTAAAGCAGTATTTTAAGCAGTTTATAAGTTTTTACTAAAATAATTAAATAAATTAATTACTATTTATAAAGTTTACTTAACATAATTAAATATCCAAAATAACAGGAACCTTACTATTCTTTATAAATTATAACTTTTACCTATACTTAAAAGTTAAGCCTTTAAACCCCTGCCTGCTAAACCTATCTATTACCTAAAAGAGGAGTTTCTATAAAGTAAATACTATAGCTAAGTATTTCTAATAAATCCTAAACTAACTAAAAGCCTTTATAATATAATTAATCACTTAATATAAAGCTGCAGCCAATATATTAAAAGAGGACTTATATTAATTTGCAGTTATTGAAAAGGTATAATTAAAAACTAAATACTTTAAAATAAACTGCCTAATAAAAAAAGGAGATAATAAATAAGTAGGCTTATATAAAATCTTTAATATATACCTTTAAGCCTATTAACTTAAACTCCCCGACTATATCTGCATTTTCCCTATATTCTATAACTCTCTTTTTAGACTATTAGCAGTTAATAAAGTAGGCTAATAGATATATCTATTAAAATAAAACGCTATTAATAAGTAAGAAAATAAAAATATATAGGGATAAATCCTTAAAAGAGATAATAAAATAAATAAAGTAGTAGAAAAATAAGAATTTAATAATATCTTTAACTGCTATAATAAAGATAGCCTATATTGTTATATAGCCTAGAAACACTATACACTAAGCTAATAACCCGCGAAAGACTTTAAAGGATAAAACGCTGCCCTTTTAGAATACTATATAAAAAACCCCAATAAGCCTGGCCCGCCTGCCTAGGTTAAAAAGAGGAAGATAGCTAACTAGCCAGACCCGCGATACAGCAGCCGCTTATAACAGAATTAATATAATAAGAGGATTAGAATATATATAGTCTTAAAATAGCTATTTAAGGGCAAATAAAGTTTAAAAAGGGGGGGTACTATTATAGCACTAAACCTGCCCTTTAATAACTCATTAGCATTATATGTATCCTTATATAATAGCTTAGTCCTATACCTCCGAACCATATTCTTATAGCTTTTTGCTTTATTTAAGGCATAATAAAGATATTACCTTGACCCGCTATTCTGTATACCGTAATATACTTTAAAGTAATTTAAACCTATTTAAAGGGATTTATTTAATAATAAAAGTAAAGCTAATAAATAAATATAGCTTATATTTATTAGTTATAATTAGTTTAAAGAAAAATTAAAAAAACATTTTTAATAATATTAATAAAAGGTATACTATAGAAAATAAATTTATAAATTTAATTTAAAAAAAGAATACTTTAACTATATTATATACTTTAAGAATTATACTTTTAAAGTTAAATAAAAAAACTCTGCCTTTATTAAATACTTTTATAATAGATTTAAACTAAAAGTTAAAAGGGAAGCCTATAAATTCTTTTATAATAAAGGTATTATTAAGTTTATTAAAAAATATATAGATATAAATAATTTACTTTATAAACTTTATTTAAATATAAAGAAAAGAAAATAGTAATTTAAATAAATTTATAAATATTAAAGATATATAAATTAAAGTGAAAAGTAATAAAAATATATTATTAGCTTTAATAATAAAAGATTTAGTTAAATAGATTTAAATATTATTTAAAAGGGAAAAGTAAAGGTTATTTATTATAATTATAATAAATTAAAATACTTTTTAAAAGACTATAAAGCTTTATAAAAGCTAAAAATGAATAAACTTTAAAAGCCTATACTAAAACTTAAATAAAAGGTTAATATAGTTTAAAAAGTTAATATAGTTTTAACAGCTATTAACTATATATTATTTAGCTAGACTATATATTATAATAATAATGGCTTTATTTATAAAGTTAATAAAAGTAAAAGCAGATAATATTTAAAATAATTTAAAAAGATATTTATAGTAAATTAAAAAAATATTAATTAAAACTTAAATCTTTAACTTTCTAAGGTATTTTTAAAGAAAGTAAAGTAAATAAATATTTATTATATTTAAATAATTTAATAAAATAAAACTTAAACTTTAATTATATAAAATGAAATAAAAGTAATAGTATTTTAACTATATAAATAATTACTATAATTAACTATAAATATTTTAATTAAATTACTATAAGTAATAGAAGATAAACTAATAGTAGTAACTTTAAAAGTAAACTAAATAACTACTATTTAAATTTAATTAAAAACGTTACTATAAATATATAATAAAATAAAATAATGCTATATTTATATAAACTGCTTTATATATAGAATAAAGTTAATAATAAAATAGCTGTTAAAGCTATTTTAGCTATTTTAATTATATATAAAAAATTAATATATCTCTATATATAAGGCAACTATATTATAAATAACCTTAATTATAAAGGATATTACATTATATTTAAAATTATTTATATTATATATAAATATATAATATACTTTTAGGAAAAAGTAAAATGTAATGTATTTTTAATTAAACTTTTATTTTACCCTACAAAGTAAATATAAAACTATAACACCTTTAAAGAATAAATTATAACTATATAGTATTAAAACTTTAAAATTATTATTATTAAACTAAACACTATAACTTTAAAAAATTATTATTAACTATAAAGATTTAAAGAATATAAGTTTAAAAGATATTATATTTACTGCTAAAAGAAATTAATAAAATAGTATTTCTATTATAATTAAAGGTTTAAATATAATTAATAATATTACTTAAGGTATAATAGCTTAAAATATATTATATATATATAAAATAAATTAGTAATACTTTATATTTATTATTAAATTATATATACTGTTAAAAGGATCAATATATTATTTATTTATAGAAAGAACTAAAAATAATAAATATAAAAGTATATAAAGTATAAATTTACCTTAAAAGATAAAGAAATTAATTAAATTATACAAGAGCTATATTAAAATTAATTTAACTTTATTATTTATAAGAAAACTGCCTATAATAAAAAAATTATTTACTTTAAAAAACTTTAATTAACTGTAAAATCTATATAAAAAAGAAATTAAAAAATAATTAATATTATTTATAAAAAGGCTATAAAATAGTAATTAATAAATTATATTTTTTAAAATATTAAATAATAAAAATAATAATAGAAATTTACTATATTTTAAGCTAAAGATAATAGTTAAAGGATGTTAACTATATATATTAATAAATAATAAAGCAATAAGCAATTTTATTATACCTATAACTATAAATTATTTATAGTTACTTTAAAATAAAACTAAACTATATTAACTTTATTAAATAAAAAAAGGAGCTTTTATATATAATAATAAATAAATTAAGTAAAAAGTTAATTATTTTAAGCTTTAAATCGCTAAATATAAAGGAATAGTCTTTTATAATATAATAAATATTAATAAATATAATATTATTATTGATTATCTTTAATTAAAATATAATAACTTTAATATCGATTAAAAAAATAGCTAGGTTAATTAATATAATAATAAAGCTTTTTAAGCGATTAAAACTATTAAAAAGGATTTAGCTATAAACAAAAGATTTTAGAATATAAAACCTTTAAATAAATTAATAAAAACAATAAAAAAAGTTACCTTTAATTTAATTAAAAAGTTTATTTATTTAAAAAGAATTTTAAAATAAAAAAAAGTTTTTTTAAAGAATAATTGCCTTTTTATAAAAAGTATTTAATAATATTAATAAAATACTTAAAATAAAAAGCCTTAAAATAATAATATTACTAAAGTAATTAAAATATATCTTCAAAGAATACTAAAAATATAATAAACTGTTTAAAGAAATACTTAGTATAAAGCTATTAAAATATAGTTAATAAAACTATATAATTAAATTTAAAAATAATATAAATATTACCTTTTATAAAATTTAGAATTTAAATAAAAAAAAGCTTAAAAGCCTATATAATTATTTAAATAATATATTAGTTAAAAAGTATATTTAACCCTTTTTATTAAAAGTAAACTATTTTATTATATTTATATTAAAAAACATAAACTATAATTAATCATAAACTATTAATAGTTTAATAAAGCTATTATTAAAAATAAAGCTTTATTACTATTAATTATAGAATTACAGGATAAACTATATAAAAGAAAATAGTTTATAGCGCTAGATTTTAAAGGCGTTTATAACTTTATTTCAATTAAAAAAAAAAAGAATAACTGCATTTTAAGTTAAATATAGTGTATTTGAATATTTAATTATACCTTTTAATTTTATTAATACTTTAATAGTATTTTAAAAAATAATTAATAATATATTAAAAAGGTATTTTAATATTTTGATAATTATTTATTTAAATAATATTTTAATCTTTTTAATTACCTTTAAAAATATAAAGTATATATTTATAAAATATTATAAATACTATAAAATATTAAACTATTTATAAAATTAAAGAAATATAAATTCTATATATAAAAAGTTACGTTTTTAAAGTATATTATTACCTTTAAAGAAATTTATATAAATTTATTAAAAGTATAGGTAGTAAAAGATTAGCCTATACTTATAATAGTTAAAGAAGTTTAAAACTTTTTAAAACTTATTACTTATTATTAATAATTTATTAAAACTTATAAAAGTATTATATAAACTCTCTATAAATTTATTAAAAAAATTAAAAGTTTTTATAAATATTAAATATATAAAAAGCCTTTAATAAACTTATATAGCTTATGTTTAAAAAACTTATATTTATTATATTTAATTTATTTAAAGACATAAACGTTAAAATAAATACTTTTAACTTTATTATAAAAGTTTAAGTTAGTTAAAAAAAATAAAAATAAAAAATTATACTTTATTGCCTTTTATTTTTAAATATTATATAGTATAAAATTAAATTATTTAATATATAATAAAGAATTCTTTATTATTATTTTTATATTTAAAGAATAGCGATATTACCTATTACAAAATATATATAAAATTAAAGTATATATTAACTATAAGAATATTATATACTTTATAATAGCTTAATAACTTTTTAAAAAGTAAATCCACTATATAAAACACCTTTTAAAATTTAACTATATTTTAATCTATTAAGAAGGATTTAAAAATAAATAAATAAATTAACTATAATTAAGGAAAAATTAAATATATTAAATAGATTTTAAAATAACCCTTTAAAAGATATTATTAATAAATAGTACTTTAAGCTATATATAAAATATTTAATAATAATATTATATTTTAATATATTAAAAAGTATTATATTACTTAAAATAATAATAGACTTTTAAATAATATAAAGTTTAATAAAAAAGGAATTTAATAATAAAATAAAAGATTTTAAATTTTAAATAAACGTTTAAAAAATATAATTATAAACGTTTATTAATATTTAATATATAAATATAAAAGTATTTATAAAACCTATAAATAAATATAAAAGTACTTTAAATTTTAAAGGCTTAAAAAAGTTATATAAAATATTATTTTTTACTATATAATTTTATAAAATAATTAAAACTTTAAAATATAAACTATATAGTAAACTATGACTTTTATTAATATTAAAATAACTATAAAAGTTAATTTCATTAAACTTTATTATTAAATTATTATTATATATTGAATTAAAATTAAAGGTTAAATATAATAGTATTTTCATAATTATAAATTAATTTATTAAATACTTTTATCTCTTTGTATATAAAAAGGAAATAAATATAAAAGTATTAGTTTATATTTTTTTATAATTTATTGCAGTTAACTATATAATTTTAATTCAAATTATTTCTAATTAAAGATTAACCTTTATATTTAAATTCTAGTAAGTATTTATAAATTAATTACGTATAAATTATAAGCTTAATATTATTTATTATTTATAGATGAATAAATAAATAAATATATTAATTAAATTATTAAAGTTTATTTAAAAAGTTATATTAACTTTAATTAAAATAATTAAATAAAAAAGCTATTAATTATATAAATATTTTATAATAGTAATATTTTAAAGTTAATTAAATTTAATTTTATATATATTAATTACAGCTTTATATTAAATATATATAAAGTATTAAAGAAAATCCTATATATTGATAAAGTATAAATTAAAGCTGAAAATATAAAGCAGTTATATAAAGAAATATAAGTATACCTTTACTTTATATAAAAAGAATATAAAAAAGTATATTAATAAATATAAATTAAATGGACTAATCTTTAAAGAGGGAGATATGGTTTACTTATACTATTATTTATTAAAAAAAAAGACTATAAATATTAAAATAATATAATTAAACAATAAATTAGATTTTAAAAAACTTAAACCTTAATTAAAAAAGTTATTTTAAAAGTTATTTATAAATTTATATTATTAAATAGTATTTAGATTTATTTAATATTTTATATTTTACTACTTAAAAAAGTATTATAAAATAAATTAAAAAAATAGATTAATTGTAAATTTAATTAAAGTTTTACTAATTAAAAAAAATATAAAGTAAAAGAAATTAAAGTTGTATAAATAAAAGATAATAAATCCTAATACTTAATTAAATAGAAAAACTATAAAAAGGAATATAACTTTTGAAAACCTATTAAATACCTATTAAATATTAAAATAAAACTTAAATAATTCTATTAGTCTTTAAAATAAAAAAACCTATATTTATAAATTCCTCGCTAATTTTAAAAAAAGACTAATCTACTTTACTAATAACCTTTAATACTTAAATGTCCTTAACTATATACTGCTTATAGGCATTAAAAGTAAAAAGAATATTATCCTTTACATTAAGCTCCGCTATACTTTAATAAATTAACTCTTTACTTTACTTCTTAATTTTCTTATAAATCTTGTAAATTTAAATTAAATAACCTATTATTACAGAAAAATATTTTTGTAGCTTAAATATTTATTACTATAAGTCTATTAAATTATCGCTAGCTTTTTCCTTTTTGCAATTAGGTTTTTTCTATTAATTAAAAAAAAAATAATTATAAAAAGGGTTAATAATATAAAAAATAAAATATATAAAAGATTTATAAAATAAAGCTATTAGCACTTTATTATAAGCTGTCTTTTAATAAATATATTTAAAATAAAATAATGTTTTATTTAGTATTTAGTAATATGGTTTATTTTTAAAATAATAAATATATAGTATATTTATTAAAAAACTTTAAATAAAAATAAATAATAAAAGGATATTGCGCTTATAGTTTTAAAGATAAAACTATTAACAAGGGGATATTATGTTATAACTTAAATATATAGCCTATATATATATACGTTATATATTAATATATATAACCTAGACCGACAGCTAGATTGCAGTCCCTGGTTCTTATACTATAATCCGCGCTTTTAGAAAATTAGTCTATAACTTAAAGACAGTCAGTCTTTAATATATCTCCTTTATATATAAAACTAAATAAGTTATAATCGTTTAATATAGTTATTTAAATAGTTGTTAATAAATTATATTTACTATAACCGTCTATTCTATAGAATAGTAACTATATGTTATGACCTGACCCTTTTATGGCCGCATAAAGGGTCCCAGGCAGTATATACCCTGGAAGAACGATAGAACGACCGTCCAATCAGGAAGGATCACTTAGATTACCGTAAACTACGTATCACTTAAATTATAGAATATAAGCTAAGATAATCTAATATAACCGTAATCTATATATAATCCCATTACATTCACTATATATCTCTTTTATATATAAAACTAGATAAGTTATAGTTATTTAGTATAGTTACTTAGATAGTTGTTAATAATTGCATTTACTAGAATTACCTGAATTGTAACTACGTTACCCTGCTTAGTATTTATCTTTAACCTCTCTATTAATATAAACCCATAAACCTCGGTTTAACTGTTAAGAATTAACCCGGATCGTTATACTTTAACGACTCTTATTTAGAAGGCTACTGAGAATCCTAAGCAATATCGCAAGCATATCCGCTGCAGCATCCTCTTCCAATAATCCCAATACTCTACCCTTTATTTCACCTGCTCGCTAAGGGCAGGATAATAATATAGACAATAATATAAATGGAAGCAAAAACAAGGATAAAGTTAATAAAACGGAATAACTATATATTCGCATAAAGGAAGCCTTTTAGTGTATAAAAGCCAATTATATAAAATAGGAATAATGCTATTAATATTTAATTGCTAAAAACGCTAGATTTTAATAAATAATTTACTAACAGCAAGCTACTATTATAAACTTGCAGAATTAGGCCCCACCTGCTCTAAACCTTATACTAAACTATAGAGGGAACTGACCTTTAAGGGATTTAAGAGAGTCGCTTAAAATGCAGCCCTTTAAACCCTTTAATAGAAGTACTGTAGCACTTTAACCATTTTTTACTTAACTATATAACTATTTCACCTACTTTTTAACCAGCCTTAGTATAGAGACTAATAAAGTCTTTTTAGCTGCTAGATAACTTAAAGGAAATGCCTTAAAGTAGTTTAAACCTACCTAAAGGGATTTCTTTAATAATAAAAGTAAAGCTGATAAATAGATATAGTTTATATTTGCCAGCTATAATTAATTTAAAGAAGAATTAAAGAATATCTTTAATAATATTAGTAAAGAATATACTATAGAAAATAAACTTATAAACTTAGTTTAAAAAGGAAGATACTTTAACTATATTATATACTTTAAAAACTATACTTTTAAAGTTAAATAAAGAAACTCTGCTTTTATTAAATACTTTTATAATAAATTTAAACTAAAAATTAAAAGGGAAACTTATAAGTTTTCTTATAATAAAGGTATTATTAAATTTATTAAAAAATATATAAATGCAAATAATTTACTTTATAAACTCTATTTAAATATAAAGAAAAGATAATAATAATTTAAATAAGTTTATAAATATCGAGGATATATAAATTAAAGTAAAAAGCAATAAAAATATATCGCTAGCTTTATTAATAAAAGACTTAGTTAGATAGATTTAAACGCTATTTAAAAGGGAAAGGTAAAGGTTATTTATTATAATTATAATAAACTAGGATATATTTTAAAGGACTATAAAGCTTTATAAAAGCTAAAAATTAATAAACCTTAAAAGCCTGCGCTAAAACCTAAATGAAAAGTTAATATAATTTTAAAAGCTATTAATTATATATTACTTAGCTAGACTATATATTATAATAATAGCTGCTTTATTTATAAAACTAATAAAGATAAAAGTAAATAATACCTAAAATAACTTAAAAAGATATTTATAATAAACTAAAAGGGGTACTAGTTAAGACTTAAATCTTTAACTTTTAGAGATATTTTTAAAGAAAATAAAATAAACAGGTATTTACTATACCTAGATAGTTTAATAGAATAAAACCTAGACTTTAGCTATATAGAGTTAGATAAAGATAATAGTATTTTAAATAAATAAATAGTTACTGTAATTAACTATTAATATTTTAATTAAATTACTATAAATAATAAAGGATAAACTAATAGCAGTAACTTTAATAATAAAGATAAAAATAACCCTTTATAATATAGACTATTACTATATAGTACTATACTTTTAAAACTAAAAAATATATTACCTATAAACAGTAACTTTAAGGGTAAGCTAAATAAATATTACCTAAACTTAAATAAAAGGGTTGCTATAAGTATATAGTAAAATAGGATAAACTTATACCTATATAAACAGCTTTATATGCAAAATAAAGCTAATAATAAAATAGCTGTTAAAGCTATTTTAATTACTTTAACTATATGCAAAAAACTTATATATTTCTATATATAAAGAGACTATACTATAAATAACTTTATTTATAAAAAGCACTATATTATATACTAGGTTATTTATATTATATATAGGTATATAGTATACTTCTATAAAAAAGTAAAATATAATGCATTTCTAATTAAAATCCTATTTTACTTTATAAAATAAATATAGGATTATAATACTTTCGAAAAATAAATTATAACTATATAGTATTAAAACTTTAAAATTATTATTATTAAACTAGATACTAAAACTTTAAAAGAATATTATCAGCTATAAGGATTTAAGGGATATAAGTTTAAAGGATACTATATTTACTATTAAAAGAAATTAATAAAATAGCACTTCCGCTATAATAAAAGGTTTAAATATAACCGATAATATTACTTAAAGTATAATAATTTAAAGTATATTATATATAAATAAAATAAATTAAAGGATTAGTATATTTAATAAGCCAATAATACTTTATACTTATTGCTAAACTATATATACTGCTAGAAAGATAAATGCGCTATCTACCTATAGGGAAAACTCTAAAAGTGGCGAACGTAAAAGTATATAAGGTATAAACCCACCTTAAAAGACAAAGAGATTAATTAAATTATAAAAGAGCTGCATTAAAACCAGTTTAACTTTATTACCTATAAAGGAGCCGCCTATAATAGGAGAAGGTGGCATTTACTTTAAAGAACCTTAATTAATTGCAAAATCTATACAAGAAAAAAAGAATTAGGAAATAATTAATATTACCTGTAAAAGGGCTATAAAGTAATAATTAATAAATTATATCTCTTAAAATATTAAATAATAAAAGTAATAATAAAGATTTACTATATTTTAAATTAAAGATAATAGTTAAGGGATATCGGCTATATATATTAATAGATAGCAGAGCAATAAGCAATTTTATTATACCTATAACTGTAAATCGCCTATAATTACTTTAAAAAAAGAAAACTAAACTATATTAACTTTATTAAGCAAAAAGAGGAGCCTTTATATATAATAATAAATAGGTTAAGCGAAAGATTAATTATCTTGAATTTAAAATTACTAAATGTAAAGGAGTAGTCCTTTATAATATAGCGAATATTAATAAGTATAATATTATTCTTAGCTATTTTTAGTTAAAACGTAATAACTTTAATATTAACTGGGAGAATAGCTAGCTTTATTAGCGCGATAACGAAGCTTCCTTAGCGATTAGAACTATTAGAAAGGCTTTAACTGCAGGGCAGAAATCCTATATAAAACCCCTAAGTATATTAAAGAAAGGAATTAAAAAAGTTACCTTTAATTTAATTATAGAAATAATCTACTTAAAAGTAAAACTTAAATAAAGTAAAGGAAAGGATAGATAAATCTAAAGAATAATTGCCTTTTTATAGAAACCATTTAACAATATTAATAAAATACTTAAAATAAAAAGCTTTAAAATAGCAGTATTACTAGAACAGCTATAGAATATCCTTAAAGAATACTAGAAATATAATAAACTATTTAAAGAAACACTTAATATAAAGCTACTAAAATATAGTTAATAGGACTATATAATTAAGCTTAAAGATAATGCTAGCATTACCTTTTATAAGATTTATAATTTAAATAAAAAAGAGTTTAAAAGCTTATATAATTATCTAAACAATATATTAGCTAAAGGATATATTTAACCCTTTTTATTAAAAGCAGGCTATTTTATTATATTTATATTAAAGAAAGGAGGTAAACTATAATTAATTATAGACTACTGACAGCTTAATAAAGCTACTATTAAAAATAAAACTTTATTACTGTTAATTATAGAATTATAGGATAGATTATATAAAAAGAAATAGCTTATAGTACTAGATCTTAAAGGCGCTTATAACCTTATTTAAATTAAAGAAGGATATAAATAAATAACCGCGTTTTAAACTAAGTATAGCTTATTTAAATACTTTATTATGCCTTTTAGTCTTATTAACGCCCCTATAATATTTTAAAAGATAATTAATAATATATTAAAAGAGTACCTCAATATCTTTATAGTTATTTACTTAAATAATATCTTAATTTTCTCGGATACCTTTAAAGAATATAAAATATATATCTATAAAGTATTATAAATACTATAAAATACTAAACTACTTATAGAACCCGAGAAATGCAAATTTTATATATAAAAAGTTACTTTTTTAAAGTATATTATTACCCTTAAAGAAATTTATATAAATCTATTAAAAGTATAAGTAATAAAAGACTAGCCTATACCTATAATAGTTAAAGAAGTTTAAAGCTTTTTAAGATTTACTAACTACTATTAATAATTTATTAAAGGCTATAAAAGTATTATATAAATCCTTTATAAATTTACTAAAAAAGATTAAAAGTTTCTATAGGCATTAAATATATAGGAAGCCTTTAATAAGCTTAAGCAGCTTATTTTAGAAAAACTTATATTTATTATATTTAATTTATTTAAAGAAATAGATATTAAAATGGATACTTTTAACTTTACTGTAAAAGCTTAATTTAGTTAAAAGGATAAAAACGGTAAGCTATGCCTTATTGCCTTTTATTTTTAAATACTATATAGCGCAGAATTAAACTATCTAATATATAATAAAGAATTTCTCGCTATTATTCTTACATTTAAAGAATAGTGATATTATTTATTAAAAGGAATATATAAAGTTAAAGTATATATTAATTATAAGAATATTATATACTTTGCGATAGTCTAATAACTCTCTAGAAGGCAGATCTGCTATGCAGAATACCTTTTAGAATTCGACTATATCCTAATCTACTGGAAAAGATCTAAAAATAGATAAGCAGATGTATTTAGTAGATAAGCTGACTATAACTAAAGAAAGATCAAATACACTAAGCAGATTTTAAAATAAACCCTTAAAGGATACTATTAATAAATAGCACTTTAAGCTATATATAAAGTATCTAATAACAATATTATACTTTAATGCATTAAAGAGTACTATACTACTTAAGATAATAATAGATTTTTAAAAGATATAAAGTTTAATAATAAAGGAATTTAATAATAAAATAAAAAGATTTAAATCTTAAATAAACTTTAAAAGAATATAGTTATAGAAGTTTATTAATACCTAGTATATAGATATAAAGGTATTTGAAAAATATATAAATAAGTATAAAGGTATTTTAAGTTTTAAAAGCTTAAAAAAGTAGTATAGGATATTGTTTTTTACTATATAATTTATAAAACAGTTAAACCCTTAAAATATAAACTATACAGTAAACTTTAATCTTTACTAGTATTAAAATAACTATAAGAGTTAATTTTATTAAACTATATCGTTAAAACTACTATTATTTTTTAAACTAAGATTAAAGATTAAATATAATAGTATTTTAATAATTATAAATTAATTTATTAAATACTCCTACTTCCTTTTATATAAAAAAGTAATAAATGCAGGAATATTAGCTTATATATTCTTGCAATTTATTGCAGTTAACTATATAATTCTAGCCAAGATTATTTTTAACTAAGGATTAACCTTTATATTTAAATTCTAGTAAGTATTTATAAATTAGTTAAATATAAATTATAAACTTAATACTATATATTACCTATAGATAAATAGATAAATAGAATGCATTAACTAGGTTATTAAAGTTTATTTAAAAAGTTATATTAACTTTAATTAAAATAATTAAATAGAGAAGTTATTAATTATATAAATATCCTATAATAGTAATATTTCGGAGTTAACTGGACTTAGCCTTATATACGCTAACTATAGCTTTACACTAAATATATATAAAGTATTAAGGAAAAGCCTATATATTAATAAAGTATAAATTAAAGTTAAAGATATAAAGCAGTTATATAAAAAAATGCAGGTACACCTTTACTTTATATAAAAAAAAATAAAGAAATATACCAATAAGTATAAATTAAAAGGACTAATCTTTAAAAAAAGAGATATAGTTTACCTATACTAATATTTATTAGGAAAAAAGACTATAAATATTAAAATAATGCAATTAAGCAATAAATTAAATTTTAAGAAATTTAAACTTTACCTAGTTAAAAAGATTATTTTAAAAGTTATTTATAAACTTATACTGCTAGACAGTATTTAAATTTACTTAATATTTTATATTTTACTACTCGAAAAAGTATTATAAAATAAATTAAAAAATAAATTAATTATAGACTTAATTAAAGTTTTACTAATTAAAGAAAAATATAAAGTTAAAGAAATTAAAGTTATAAAAATAAAAGATAATAAACGCTAATATTTAATAAAATAGAAAAACTATAAAGAGGAATATAACTTTTAAGAATTTAAAGAATACTTTAAGCACTCTTAGACAACTCTATAATAATTCCACTAAAATCTTAGCCTGCCAATAATAGATTAAGTGGCCTAAAAGCAGTCCAGTTAATTATATCGGCAGCCCTAAAAGAATATATATTAATAGCAGCCTCTGCTTTACGATATTCAGCTTTATCCAGCTTATCTATACTTCTTAACCTAAAATTCACTATCTTTACCCCTTTTATCATTAATGCCTTACGCTAAGTATAAAGGCGAGTTAATTGCGCTAGAGCCTTAGAAGATTTGCGATGCAATTTTGCTAACTTAAACTCTGCCTCTTATTCCTGCGCTTTCAGTCGCTTATACTCTAAAGTAATCTAAGATACTAAAATAAATTAAAAAAAAAAGATAATAAAAATAAAAATAAAAATAAAAACATTTACAGGTATTTACCGGCACCCTAAAACTATTATAAAAGCGCCCCTATTAAATATACTCTTAATATTAAAATACCTTATCTATTATTTTATAAATATAACTATAAGAATGACAATATAAACAAGGTATAGTTTCAAAACCTAATTCTTTGATAAAAGACGTAAGGGCTAAACGCTAAAGGGTCTTTAAAGAATAAGCCTTTTTAATACAATTTATATTATCAGTACTATATATATAAAAAGGAAAAAGAAAAAAGACGTTACACTTATAAAGGGAGGTATAGTACTTATATAGGACAGGCAAGGTCTTAGGGATAAAACTACCGGGAAGGGGATATCGTATTATAACCTAACCCTCTTATAGCCGTATAAAAGGTCCCAGGCAGTATATACCCTGGAAGAACGATAGAACGACTATCCAATTAGGAAGGATTACTCGGATTACTATAAACTACAGATCACTTAGATCACGGAATGTAAGCCAAGATAATCTAACACAACCGTGATCTATACATAATCCAATTACATTTACTATATATCTCCTTTATATATAAAACTGGATAAGTCACGATCATTTAGTATAGTTACTTAGACAGTCGTTAATAATTGCATTCACTAGAACCACTTGAATTGTGACTATATTACCCTGCTCAGTATTTATCCCTGACCTCTCTGTCAACATAAACCCACGAACCTCGGTTTGACTGTTGAGAATCAACCCGGATCGCCACACTATATTACCCTACTCAGTATTTATCCTTAACCTCTCTATTAATATAAACCCTGCAAACCTTGGTTTAACTGTTGAGAACTAACCCGGATCGTCACAAGTGCATAGTAATCGTATTGTGTCTATATAAACGCGAGCCTTTTAGCTTCGTTCTTCCCTGTGTAACAAGTCAGCTGCTACCCTTGGTTATATCTGTTTCTGCGGGTTGACTTGAGTGGTGGGTGACATATCAATCATCATTTTCGGTAGTGAGATGCATGGAATTCACTGCATGAAACGGTTATTCCTCTCCACCCACCCTGTATCTATCTACACTAAAACGAGGGGCAATCGTCAACGTGACGATGCATAATTCGACAAAATGGTTCAGCTAAACAATGCTATGTAGCATATCAACATATCGTAGATGTGCAGCCTAGATCCATAGTAGAGTTCTAATACAGGTTACTCTGTTGGGTGATGCTTCAGAGCCTCTTCCAAAATGCGGCCCACAATAACCTGCAGAGCCTTCGTGGTTTGTTCCGCACCCTTGTTCTTTGGTCCTTGGCCTGTCTCCTCTCCATTCATCTCCTCTGGGAGTTCGAAATTTCGGTAATATTGGAGGTATTTGTCCACATCAACACCATCACCAGAAGTCGAGTCCACGAGCACATCATTGAGCTTGTCAAACTAGATAGTTGCATCAGCCAAGTCCATACCACTGACAAGAAAAGAACCATGATGAAAGAAGCTTCAGCATGAATACACCTACCTCTTCAGTCCAGTTGATTGCCTTGTCTGCCTCCTTTTTAGCATGCTCTTCACTAGCCTGGAGACGTTTCTGAATCTGTAAAAGCAGCAACGATTAGTATAAAAGCAATCCGAAATTGCGAGTTGAAAACCAACCTCAGCCTTGTCAAATTCGATTCCCTGGGCCGCCATGAAGGCGATGTATTCGTTCTGGCTGTCATCTTGCTCGAAACGAGACCTGACCTGATCAACCACATACTGTGTGTCGATCATGTCGCGACCGCTTCCGTACCATAGCAGGCCTGTCTCCCTCTGCTCCTTGAATTTCTCTGCATCGCTCTATTATGAGTGAGCTCGGCTTGTTCATCAGCTAGGAACGCAGACATACCACGTAGTAACGCTTGAAGAACATCGACCATCCCAAGCCAATTGCATCTTTGAAGCCTCCGCCACCAGCACCCCCGATGTTGAACAACCTCCACGACTTCTCGTTGGCCCACTTTCCAAAGCGTCGCTTCATCGCATCGTACGATGCGAAAGCGTACCAGAAGCAGTTATGGCCCTTAAACTCGTAGTCACCGCCAATGACAGTCGTGGCCGCCAGAATCTCAGCAACCTGGAGCACAGTTGGCCTTTTCTCAACATCATCCCCAGACGCGCCCCCAAAGACAAGTGAAGTCAAGGGAAGGGGAAGGTCTCTGTTGTATTTACTACCGGTTGACAAAGTCTCGGCCGGACCAAAGGTGACTTGATCGAGGTCGTCCGGATTCATTCTTTCCGCATACACACGAGCACGGTCTTTGGTTGAGGTCTCCTCGACAATGAATTGGACATATTCGTGCTTCCAGTCAGAGTTCAAATCTTTGACCCGTGTGAAAGACACAACTCGACTGTTTGCGTACTGGTTTCTGTTGGCTTTGAGGAGGTCTGCCCACTCCTGAGTGGGCTTGGAAGCCCTGTGGTCGGTAAAGAGGTAATCTAGAGAAGTCTTACCCATGGTGACGAGTAGTGCTTGGTGGTTTGTATGATCTGTCTATTCCACTGTCATGGATCCTGGGGGGAAGAAGAGAGTCACAGGTTTTGAATAATGTGATGGACGCAGTATCAGACTAGAGTCGGCTGCGGGTTTCCAACGACTAGAACTTTCCATTCACTCAGTCTTGTCGTAATATTCATGCTTTACCGAGGCGAGGCAAAGCGGGGTTCACTTATGTGATAATACCAATTGAGTTGTGCAATATCAGCTCCATACATCGAAGCGATGAGCCATTGCAGGCGGGGCTTCAGCAGCATGTGTTGAGCTGCTCACTAGGCCAATAGAATATAACTGATGGGTTGCATCGCTTAATAATTATTGTCTTATAAGTGTAAAGATCCTTTCGGTTGGCCAAAGGAGACGAGGGCAGAGTCCACATGGTTGCACTCCCCTCAACATAATTGCTCCGTGATGTCTTCCGACAATAATCACCGAGTTCTAGGCCTCCGGGGAGAAAGCCAAGAAACGGGGCTGACTGAAGTGCAACGGTCGATGGTTGCAGCTCCTGGCCAATGGGGTCAGTTAGATATATCACGGACATAAGTGGGAATGATGGCGTGCATGCATGCCCGGCATACAAGGATCAGATAGTGCCACGATATACTGTAATATATCTTGTAAATTTGACTGGCTGAAGATACCAAGTACCCTCTGTTCAAAGGGCAATACCTGTCCTAAAACTAAGGTATAATCTCTCGCTCCTGTGGAGCTTGTATGTGTGTTATGGCACTATTTGATCCTTGCGGGGTGTACTGCAGTGTGCAGATGGCTTTGCCGTTGCTATTTGCTGTCTCCCCGCATCTCGCTACGCTTTATAGACTCGTCCTATCTTAGAAGCATTCTATGTCTGAGCAGCTCTATACGGTTCATTGCTTGCCACGTCTCTACAGACTCCTTAGATACATGTAAGATATTTGCTGCGTCTGGGCAGCTGGCTACGTCTCGGCAATTATATACGCCTCATCGCTTGCCACGTCTTCATGCACTTGTCACATCCCAGAGGATTGTTACATCATAGAAGCTCGTTTACATCCCAGAGGCTTACGAATTACTACGTTCGGAACGTGATCACAGTCTCTCAAGTCTAGGCACTTCCATTGTACGTCACATACGCGAAGGCGGGGAAATCAGCCAACAACATCAAGCAGAGGCATTGCCTGTTGGTATAAAGCCATACTCTCGTTCGACTTGATCAACGTTTTCCTCAATTCAAACTTCAAGCCTTGAACTTGAAGCATCTCGTTGATCTTTGATCGCCAGACAATCTGGATAAGCTCCCTCCCGGCTGGTGTGGTACACCCATCAATTCTGGTGGCAACATGGGTCCCGTTGACCCTTCTCACAAGGATATCCTCCTCTCCAGGCTTGCTGAGAAGCTTGGAGAGGGTGAGATTAAGACCCTGGGACCAAACGACACCAGGGTACCTCCACCTGCAAGATTAGAAGCCTTGGGAGCGCCTGTTTGCCTCACTCAACCATCCACCCACCCCAAAGGCTCGAAAATCCTCGTTGGACTGGATGGTGAATGCCCACGCTGGGTCCCCGGCTCCGTCATCAAATGGACTACCTGGAAAGCTGGATTCGCCAGCGACGATGATGCCCAGCATGCCACAAACCACCTTGCTATAGCGGCAGACACTTGGAACAGGGCCAACATTGGCGTCACCTTTCAGTGGACTGCAGCGGTCAATGAGGCCCATTTTGTCCTCTACCAGACTCGCCCCCACAAAAGCACTTTGGCCTCTGCATTCTTTCCAAATGCCGAAGAACTCAATTACTTGCTTGTTTACCCCTTCGCTTTCACTCAAGGCTGGAAAGAGAACATGTGGAAGGTCTTCACTCATGAGCTGGGTCATGTCCTTGGTCTGAGACATGAATTTGCAATCGAGGAAGAGGGCCATGGCGCCGTGGAACTGGGCCCGCGGAACGAGATGTCAGTTATGAACTATCGTGATGACCCACCAGAGTTGCAGGAATCCGACATTGTTTCTACCAGGTTGTTCTATGGCCTACGAGCTGACCATCAGGGAAATCCACCACAAGTGGACTGGGTTAAGGTCGTTGATTACCCCCTGCGCTAGGGCATGGCATAGAATTATGTGTTAGCTAGGAGTAGAAATGTCTCTCTATATAGTCTACTCCTTGTCCCCTGAATGTTGTTCCATCGCCTGTTACTTAACCCCTTTTTGTTGCGAAGGCATATCACGCAAGGACTCCCGACAGCTACAAGTATTAGATGGGAGTTAAACCTTATTAAAGCACCAACACAGCTATGCCAAAAATATATGCACATAGAGAGAAATAAGAGCAATGGTATATGTTCGCAGCAAGTTTCTTTTATAAAGCCCAGATACCCTTGACACATTTCTACAGAGAAAAAAGAAGAAAACACATTAACAAAAAGCCAGTCCCTCCCCCATATCCCCTTCCACCTCCCTCTCACACTGCCCCATCCTCCATGCACTGGCTCTGTCGGCTAGCTGTCTCCAACAACCAGCAGGCAGAATGGTATCATTCCACGAAACACTCGTGGTGGCGCGCAAGCCTCCAGGCAACATAGACATGACTCTCCCTCTCCACTTCGCCGAAGGGGGTAAGAAGAATATCCAGGCACATGGACTAAGCAAGCGAGAAGAATCAAGAAAAAAAAGAGGATTAAATAACAGAACAGATCCACCACGAGAAGACTTTTGTTTCGTAGAGTCGTCAAATCAGATGTCGCAAAAAGTGCATGCCTGGGCCTGTCCCATCCTGGTGTACATCATTCAAGTCGTCAAGCACGGGAAATTCATGCATCCCAGTGGCGTCTAGAAAGGGAAACGAAAGAAGAAGAAAAACTGGCCGCATTATATCCCGTCATTAAAAGGGAGCCAACATCATAAGCCACATTGACCGTGCGGTGTGGTGCGTCCACCCAACTCCAAGCTTGCCACGGCTTGGGTTTGTCGTAGTCGAAAGAAACGACGGAAAAAAAGCCGTAAAATTAATATCGTCGCGGGTCTCGAGCAAACGTGTCGAGAACGTGCTGCGACGTGCGCACAATCCAGTCTAGCTTGCTTCTCTCGAGGTTGGCCAAGAATGGGTCGGTTGGGAAGCCGTCCTGAATACCAGCAATCAGGGGCTGCACACGATTGATCAGAAGCTGCATCGTCTGTGAAGTGCTCTTTATGACCTCGCGCGAAACATCGTTATCCCAGTTCTACCTCATCGTTAGCATGCAATCATTCGTAATTCCGGGCTTTGAAAGACTTACATAATTGGGCATGTTCTCACCAAAGGCCCTGACAGCCATCTCAATCCACTCAACCTCCTCCTTCAAACGCGGGTTGGGCTTCAAGTCCTTCGAGATTGTAGCAATCACAACCAAGAGCATCAAGGGCGGGAGAGAGTCAAACTTGCCCGGAGGATAACGGCTCAAGCTTCGTCGGAAGATCTCCGTCTCTCGACCACTCTGGATCCATTGGATCATGGCATCCTGTAGGCGGCCTTCAGAGATTGCCTGCTCAACCACGCGGATGCGCTGGATGAGGTCATTGTCCGCCTCAGCTTCAGTCTTGCTCATCTGATGAGCGTATGCACCGGCCAGTGCGCTGACATTGTTGGCCGGGGCAACGTGCTCAGAGGCAGCAGCAGATCCCTGCGGACTCGTAATGTGTTGAGATCCACGGAGATACTGAGGGCTGCCATATTGTTGCGTGTGACTGGGTGCCTGGCTAGCAGTCTGGCTGGGTGCAAAACTACCACGGTGACTCGTCATGGTGTTGGCATAGCCATGCGAGCCAATGCTGTGGGCGATGCTGCCAGCATGGGATGCATGAACGCCAGTGGCAGCCACAGGAAGCTCAACAGGCTGTTGCTTGAACTTCAAGAACTCAGCCTGAAGCGAGGACTGCGAAGCCGCCATCGTAGACACCATGTCCGTCAGGCGTGTTACATACGACAAGAGCTGGTCGATCTTGTTGTTGTCGGCAGCATGCTGGGCCTTCATCTGTTCGAACTGGTCGTGGTACTGCTTGTGAAGCTCTCCAGCAACGCGCTGCGCTGACTGAGTAGCAATGTTGGTGAATGTCGGCGTCAGTCGCTGCGTCAAAATAGTAAGAACCTCTTGCTGAACACTAGCAGAAACCGCATTGCTGACTCGGTCCGAGACTGCGTTGACGAAGTTACCAGATTGCAGTGAGCGGTTCAAAGCATGAGGCAGCGTATTCTGGATCTCCTTCTGGACAGATGAGGTAACGCTGGGTTGCAGCTTGTTCTGCACAAGGTCGGTAACAGCCTTGCTGGTCTTTTCGCCAATTGAAGGGATGACGACATCGGTGAATTGCTGGTGAATAAGCGACTCCAGCACCTTTTGCGTGTTCTCATTCAGCACCTCGGATACCATGTCGAGAAGTTTCAGCTGATGCTGATTGAAGCTCTCATCTCTAACGCGAGCACTCTCGTCAATCTTGCTGTGCAGGTTATTCAGCGAAGTCTTCAGAGTATCGGATACCGAAGCGCCGAGTCGGGTCTCCAAACCATTGATGGCAGAGTCAAACGCCTCGGGCGACATGTCACCAACAGCCAAACCGTTGACACCCTTGTTATTATCACCCTTGTGGGATGGTGTCGATCCATTGGGTGTAGACTCGTTGTCCTTACCCTTCTTCTTCCGCTGTTTCCGCTCTGGCTTCTCAGTATGGCTCTCCTTGGATGACTGCACAGGCGTCTCTGCCTCCTTAGCCTCCTTGACTTTGACAGGAGTCACCGATTCCGGTGCGCGTGGAGTGGGCTCGCTGGTAGCAAGCGTAGCCTGCGCAACAGGTTCCTTCGTTGTCGTTCGGGTAGCAATGCGGATCGGGACACTCTCGCTAGCGCTGCTGTTGTTAACCTCGGTCTGCAATGGCGCCTTCAACTTCGACACAGTCACCACACCCTCAACGACTGCGTCAACGGGGTCCAACACCTTGTTGTCCTTTGACCATCCCAACTCGGCCTGCTTGATCAGCAAGCAAGCAACGCCCTTAGAGTGCATAGCATACAGCTCAAAGAGGGTTGGTTCATCCGCATCCTGGACCATGGCAGGGTTGGACAAAATGTCCAAGCTGCGAAGAATACCTCGATTGGCAAACGAGTACTCTCGGACACCACTAATTACAGCGGTACTATCGGGCTGCGGAATGGAGGAGTCCTGGGCAACAAGTTTCTGAATGTATTCAGCCTGGGACACGCTGCCCTTGAGGTTGTACTTAGGAGCCGACAAGTGCGCGAAGTAGACTGAATTTCGAGTGGGATGACCAATGATGATCATGCCACTTGCGGGGTGATACATGACACTGCAGACAGCGTCGGATTCCTTGCTGTGAGGGAGGTTGAACTCCTGGACGGGCTTGCCCAGAGCCAGATCCCACAGTTGCAGAGTGTGGTTTTGTTTCATACCAACAATCATGTATCGCAGGGCACATTTCTTACCATACGGTCGCTGCTTGTCGAGAAGCAAAACGGAAGTTGGCCAAGCCTTTTCGCCTTCCGGAGTGCTTGCCAGAGTCATCAGGGGCTCCTTAACCTCCAGGGATGACTGCGCAGGCATGGGGGCGCGAGGATCAGAGCCTTCCTTGATCGCGGTAAGGTCGCGAACATCCCAGAACTTGACCCGGCCGGACTTGTCAAGAGAAACAACAACGGTGTCATCCTGGCTGAATGTGAAATCCTTGCCGGCCTTGCCAGTGTTGATCTTCAGAGAGCACTGATTGAGCAATGCCTCGGTGTCAGCAACGCGGTCGTGGCCAGGCTTGAAGAGATTGTTCTGCAAAATGTACGATGGCCAGATGAAATGGATCGATTTGCCCCGGCCAACAGCGAAGAACTCAGGGTGCATGGTCGATGCGCGTGCTCGAGTCTTAAGAGCACCGCCAGGAGCATCACCCTCCTGAGAGTTGATAGGGGGCAGGGCAAATCCGTACTGCTCCAAATGGGTATCCTCAATGTGATCCTTCTCGCCATCCTTGATCTGAACCCAGTAGACAGTGCCGCTGATGCCGGTACCAATAATAGCTTCCCTCGCAACACCGTCGTGGTCGGGCGTGGTGACGGACATGGCGACATTAAAGATGCGATCCTTGGTGTCAGTAAACACTTTGGCATCCCTGCCATCGTCCTGGCGAATGACGCGCAGACCTCCCTGCTTGGACATGCCGTAAGTCATGTACGTCTGGGAGGCAGTGTACAAGTTGCGATCAATCTGGTCGAAATCCTTCTTGAGGCGAGCAATATCCATAATGGACTCCTCACGGAACTGCGGTCGAGGGTCCGTGGCATCCTCCTGTAGAGTGATGGAGATCCAAGGCTTCATGGGGAAGTTGAACACCTTGACTGATGGAGCTTCCTTCTCCTCGATGACAACAATCTCATCTTGGTCAGCACTCTCCCAGCTATCAGCAATACCATGGGCGTTGTCGGTGTCCTGAGATTCAGGACCATCCTTGGACAGAGGTGCTTGGGGAGAGTCATAGTTCCGGATGTGATCACGGTAAGAGCTGTCCTTGACACTGTCATTCTCAGCAGAGCGGGTTGCATCAGTAGGAGCGAGGGGCTCGGTCCATTCACTGTCTTCGTGAGACTTGATGGTCTTCTCTTCCGTGTACTCGGGCCTGATCTGGCGCTTGGCCCTGTCCAAGGTTTCCTGCGGGTCGTGATCAGCCCTGCCAGCGAGGTCATGGATGTCATCTGAGATGGTTTCCTTGCTCTTATCGATGGTGACAAAGCTATCAAAGTCAGACGAAGGGGGGGTCCGTTTCGCAGAATGGATTGCAGACTGGTGTGACTGATGCGAGTGGAGCGACGAAGTACGGTCGACCTTTTGTCTCACCTGCTGTGGAGGACTTGTGAGAGGACTGCGTTCATGGCTGGCACGGGACGGCTCGAAGGGCTGCGAGCCAGCTGGTGAGCTCTGGTCCTTTTTCAAGATGTGAAAGGACGGTGCGGCCGAGCCATGATTGCTGTTGTTATGCGGCGAGGATTTGCTCAGCGTGCCCATCAGCGTCTGGTACAAAGCAGTCATGTCTGCAGTTTCCTGCGGGAACGGTGAGAACGGGTTGGAATGGGCGGGGGGATGTGGGTGTTGAACTTCGGCAAACGAGTCTGACGACGGGTATGTTTGCTGTTGCTGTTGCTGCTGCTGGTGGTACGGGTTGGGACCTTGCGGTTGTTGGTGATGACCAAAGTAGCGGGTTCCCTCGGCCGGCGGCTCGGGTGACTGCGGTGTGAGCTCATTCGAGCGCGAGGCCTCGACAAGCAGTGGCTGGTCCGTCTGGCTAGGCTTGGGTCGATTGAGAAGGTTCAGGAGATAGGACCTGGTGTCCGCAGGCGGCGAACCGGAAGTGGCAAACGGGTTCGTCGACTGAGCCTGCGGTGGCGGAGGAGCTGGCTTGGGCGGCTCCTCGATCTCATGCGTACCTCTCATCAGGGCAGCGAGCAAGCCCGTGGGATCAGCAGCCGCAGGAGCAGGTTGATGGATGCGGAACTGATGCGGTGACTGCAAGCTAGGCAGCTGCTGGGCCAGCTGTTGATGCTGGGTGTGATACTGATCGTCGTCTTCCTCGTCGTCTTCCTTCTCGAGATCTTGCTGCCGGTCTTCTGGCTCGCGTTCACGATGTTGCTGTGACTGCTGCTGCTGGGCGGGAGGTGCCGGAGCTTGGGTCTGCGGCGCTGGCTGTGGCTGCTGGCGATGCTGCTCTCGGGAACTGCTCGAGCCACTGAACTTGAGCAGATTCAGCAAATTGGCAGTGCGGTCTGAGTTTGGCCCAATGCCGCCGTTGACGGGCGGCGTGGGCGCAGGAGGTAGATCCATGGTGTGTTTGTGTGTGCCCTGCGAATTGGAGAGAGGCGACGGGGGAGGGCGAATGCGATGCGATGCAATGCACAAATCACCCGCGTCCGCTCTGCGACAGGAGAGAGCACGAGGACGGGAGAGGAGAAAAGAGAGATAAGGGGGGAGAAGTTGGGGAGAGAGAGCGATGCAGAGAGGCCCAACTGGTTGTGGGTGGTTTGAAGGGGTGAGAGAGAAAGTTTCGAAAAAAGCACGAAGGGCTGACTGACTGACTTATCGCGGCTCGGTCGAGCGTCCGGGGCGAATTTAGGTGGCGGGAGCCCCCAAGCCTTTGTCCGCCCCAGCAGGCTCCAGCGGCTTTCAGTGGGCAGAGGCTGGGAACACCAGCGCTGTTTGGGTGCCTCCACGCCCAGCGAACGCCGGTGGCAGCCCAACCAGCAGCCCTGCAGGCGCACCACAAAGAGCTACTACTGCTACTAGAACCTTGGAACCCACTTTTTGCCAACTCACAGCGCCCTAGCCTCATCCAGTTGGTGAGCTCGGTACCCAATTTTTAGTGACGTGGAGCCTGAAAGAACTGCAACGATGCTTCTGCGGCAATTATCCGGAGTAATGCCAGCGATTCACAGCCTCTGCCGTCAGGTGCCGAAACGCAGCAACAGTTCGTTCTTTGTCTCTGAAACAGTGCAGCCCTGACAGAAAGAAAAATTAAATTGATGTTTGTTTTGGTTGGTGCCAGGGAGAGCACCTTGCAACGCTCTGATGCGACAATACAAGATCTCAATGGTATAAAAATCTATCAGAGTAAAAATAACAATTCAGTGTAATTGCTCCTCTTTTTATGATAATTTTTGGAAGCTCTGAGAGCTACGGAGGAGTTTGGCGGGCATCTACTTCGTATCTCCCTTGTCTAATAGCCAGATGAGCGATGATGTAATCAAACAGTTCACCACCAGCCTTCGTGGCGCAGTGCGCAGTGGTGGCAGAATCAGGATAAGGATAAGGCTCGACTGCGATCGATCCCAAACAGACTCAACACCATTGAAATTCCGCAAAACCATCGTCACGATACTGATATTCAACAACCTGCGCCGCAGACACGCATCGCCGCAGTCGCGTCTTAGGCAACCGCACATCTCGCCTGGACGCCCATACGAGTGAGAGATATCGATACTACTAGAGAGTCCGCGCAGGGTTGCCACATGTCGGACAAACCGGTGACACGGGCTCTCTCTTCCCCACGATCTTGAGGCATCACAGCATCCATCCATCCACTCTCTTCAGCCGTCACGATGTTCTGTCTACGAAGGTATGGATGTCTATGCCATCCTGCATTCCTCGAGTCTACGTCGCTTCAGAGCCGTGGTTAACACCGTGATAGCTGGCTCCCCCTCCTCTTCATCCCTACAAACGCCTCGCCCGCCTTCATCTTCCTCTTCTTCATCTGCACCTACTTCCTCAACCGCCCCTGCGTCTACTGCTCCGTCCTCCTGCTCATCCTCTTCCTCACCTCCTGCAACTGGTCCGACCGGTGCTTCTTCGACTTCAGCAGCAACTGGTTCCTCCCGCGGCAAAGCGCCAGCGTGAGCCAACCACTGCCCCCGACGCTCTCCAACGATGCGGATGCCTTCAACGCCACTGTCGTGGAGATGTTCAATTCAACAGCCAGAGCCCTCGCCGGCGCCGCGGCACAGGAGGTCGCTGCACTGAAGACGGAGTGGACGGGCTTGGGGGTAGAGTGGTTGCGGAGTTTATTGGGGAAGCGTGAGTGGAGGATCGATTGCATGGACATTTACATCCGGCTCTGATCTAGGAAAAAGGGAAAAGCAAGCAAGCAAGCATATCTAGGATATAGTTATATCTAGGACATATGGGGGGGTTGCGATTTTGGTCTGGGCAATATCGCAGCAGTTTATACCCTCGTGGGGCTGGGTTTTGTACAGTACAGGGAACGGCTTGCATCATGAGCCACGGAAAATGGATCTTTTTAATATGGGCAGGGCTTTGGCTGGAGTTGGAAGAACTGGACTCCCTTACTATTACTTCGTACGAAGCACTCCGTAATACTTATAGATCACGATTGATGATGTCACAATGATGCGCATCAGGTTCATTCTCATGTTATTATCTATACGTATCTTAAGCTAGCTACAAAACCGAAGCAAGTGATATCATCACGGCATACCCATGTTCAAACTCGTTACTTACATTCGTGGTATTCTTCATCGTCGCTCACAAAGCAAAGAATAGACAAAGGAAAATCTCACAACTCATCCCTCTCCACATCCGCTTCCCCTACTTCCGGCTCTTCTACTTCTGCCTCGACCTCTACGTTAACTTCTGCGTCAACCTCTGCGCCAACCTCTGCGTCAACCTCTGCGTCAACCTCTGTATCGACCGCTGCGTCAGCTTCAGTATCAACCTCTTTGTCGACCACTTCTTCTGTCACTACTTCAGTCTCAACATCAGCCTCAACATCAGCCTCAACATCAGCCTCAACATCAGCCTCAGCATTGACCTCAGTATTGGCCTCAGCCTCTGTCCCGTCAGAAGTAACATCCTGAACAACTAGGGCTTCCTCGTGAGGAATATGTTCACTCTCCTCAACGGGACCCTCTTCCAGAGAATCTTCCTCCAGAGAACCCTCTGACTCGGTGGGCTTCGCCTCGGTCTGGGTGATGGTAGATCTCTCCGTCTGCGTCACCGTCTGCGTAAGCCACTTAACCTTCTCAACGGTATACGGCTCCACGGCAGCGCAGGGATCCTCCGGCTCGATTTTGACAGCTGGGGTGTATCTGATCTGAACCACTGTTGACGTTGTTGTCACCACGGGGGCCGCCTCGGCCTCTACGGTGACAGCTTGGGCCTGTGTCACCGTTGTGGTAGTTGTCTCCTGAGACCTGACGACAGTCTGGAAGGCAATATTCTCGTGACGGGGATAATTTCCGCCGCCACCACCACCGCCTCCGCGCACGGCAACCATCAAAGTCAAGACACTCAGAAGGGCAATCATAATGTTCTTCTTGTCCTGCATCAAGACCCGGAAGGTTTCTGACAGTAGCTCAGGAAGAGTAGCATTCTTAATTCCTTGCTGCGGTTCCTTATGCTGTTCGAATCCCTCTGGTGAAGATGGGGGGGGGACATCTTGGGGCACAAAACCAGCTGATGACCGGCCACCCATGGATGCTCGTGCATGTTGTGAAGCTGTGTCCCCATACGTGTTCCGATATCTCTCCTCAGACATCCTCCGGCGCTCTTCTCCTGAAGGGGCCGAATCATATGGCATATCTGGTTGCGGCGGTGAAGTTGTGTCGTGCTGGTACTCCATGAATGACTCTTCTTCCAAGGGGGATTCCTCCTCGTGGATAGATTCTTCTTGGACATGTTCCTCCTCTTGGAGTGGTTCCTCCTCGTGCATAGATTCGTCAATGTCAAGTTCCTCCTCCTCCTCCTCCATTGGTTCTTCTGCAGGCTCCTCAATTGGGTCGTCATCGAGGTCCTCATCGATGTCTTCCTCTTCGGGCTCTTGCATGTGCATTGACCTGTCCTGATCGTGCATAACCTTGTCTTGCTCTGCCGCAACTTGGGCCAGCTCGTCCTGAACCTTTGAGTCAATGATGGGCTCCAGCTCGACATCAACCCTCTCCATCTCTTTCCAGCATGCTTCCCATGCACCCGCCCTCAACAGGCCGTTGCTGGCATACACCTTGACGCGGTAAATCTTGCCGGCCCCAAGAGCATCATATCGGATGTCAGTGTGACAAGTGCCGCACCAATGGGTCTCCTTGTCGACGCCGGCGCGGGTTGATTTGTTGTCATCATAAGCATCTTCATCCTCACTCTCCGCCTCGTCGGCAAAGGACATCTCGTTCGAAGGGCCGAGGTAGTGGCCGCATTCTAGGATGCGGGCTCGACTCTTAAAAGGCAGCTCCAGGGCTTCCAGCAGGCGCTCCTCCAGCATCTCAAAATCATTTTGCGGGTGGGGTAGGAGGATGCCTCGGTCCTGAATTGTGTCGCCATTCCGGTCCTGGAGCTGTCGCCATGCCTCTCGCAAGGTCTTTGCCTCTTCACTCAGCTCGCTGGTCTGAGCGCTGTCCAAGACGTCTCCCCAGGTCCACCTCAGCGGCAGCAGGGTGACATGCAACAGCACCAATGGCGGAGTGTTTCTCTTAAATCGAGGCGGCGTTTTCTTGGGCGAATACTGAGCAGACAAACTGGGAGAGCCCAGCCTCGACACGGTAGGCAAGGCGCTGCGTCGACCAGACCTCGGCGTCCCCATGACGGATGGTGTCGGTGAAGACATTTGCATGGCCTTGACGGATGATGGAGACCGAAAAGGGGGTCGGGGGGTACCCTTGACAGTCGGGACAAAGTCCACTTCGGACTCGTACTGCTGGATGTCTGAAATTCGGGGCGATCTTGTTCCGTGCGGGTGCTTCAGGTGCTCGCCCTCGGACATGGAGCCCATCGAACTCCGCGGGCTGTGATCGCTGAACACGTCGTCTTCGTTTTCGTGGTGCGAACCGCTGTCTCCTTCGTCTACAGCGCCGCCCTCGTTGGACATTTCACCAAAGGACAGACGATGACTCTCTTCTTGCGCAGCGTAGTGATCGTCATCCATGCTGGGAGTTTTGTGTATACAAGCCGCGTCGATGTGGATATCAAAGTCCGGGACGTCTGGATGAGGAGGAGTTCGTGACCTTCGTGACCTTCGTGACCTTCGTGGCGGTATGTACGTCAAGAAATGTATGTAAATCACAAGAGGCGGAACATGCCCACGCGGGGGGAAATGTACAGAAGATGCAAGCAAGTAAAAGGAAAAGAGAATCCCCAGCCAGCCAACGTGGGGATCGAATGTGTCAAAAAGAGACGAGCGCCTGTGCTGCGGCCGCCAGCAAAGATGTGGCTTCGAATGGTTGGCCCAACCTCCTTTGTTGGTTTCGATAGTGATATTGGGGTGTGGGTTTTGTTTACACCGGTTGCCGGGTCGATGAGTGGTGGGGCGGTATCGTAATTGGGCCATACGAGTACGGAGTATAAGTCGCTACTCTGCTTCACTCTGGCGCTTGCAGAGCAGCGAATAGATTGTGCAGAAGCAAACCATCTGCTGCAGTAATGCCAGAAAAAAGGAATCCGGGGTGAATTCCCAGACCGACACATTCCTTCGGATTTTTGGCCGGATTTTTGGCCGGGTTTTTTCCAAAACTCATTGTCTTGAATTGCTTGTGTTGTTGCTGACAACCCTCGTTGCTGGGCTATTATGGCAATCAATCAATATCTTGGCTTGAGATACCCTGTACATACTACTACTCCGTACGAGTACTCCGTATGTGCAAAGTACTTCGTATACACGGCTCACTGCTGATATTAATACTAATATGAAACGCCTCCCCAAACCCGGGGACAAGGGGCTGATGTGATTCTGGCTTGCGCGATCAGTATTAGCTGCCAACCTGACCATACATATCTGTGGCATCACGTCATCCATCTCCCAGTCCAGCCCATACAAACAAAAAAAAGGCCTGATATCCAAAGCAAAGCAATACAACATGCATGCACATACGAGAGTAACCCGGATGATGGACATGGGTGAATTGTCCAAGGTGGCCATCAACGACCAATACCACACGCCCAAACAGCTGAAGCTACCGCTGAAGCTATAAACGCTGCAAATATCGCAGCTGCCGGCATCAGCGTCCCCAGCATGGCCATGCTCGTCAACGTTGCGAAAATACCGCCCGCAGGTGTGAATGCGCCGTACATACAGGACTGAAAAGCAGCAGCAGCAGTCCCTTTTATTATTGTCAGCCAACCGGATAGCTTCTGCCTGTGGTGGGAATGGTGGTTTACCAGCACCAATGCCAATAGGCCCGAAGCCTAAGCAGAGAATGACCATAGTTACGAGCGTGAAAGTAACCATCCAGGCGATGATGACCGCTCGGATGTCTTTTCCATTTGTTAGGAAAACCGTTGTATCTGTGGATTATCCGACTCACGAGGCTGAGAGAACCACTCCAGAACTGTGGTGAACCAACTCCATGTCCACTCTCCATCGGGAAGATCAAGCAGGGCCACCGGGGATCTCCCGAATATCGGCTGATAGGGTAATAGTAAAGGCATCGTAAAAGTGTAGGCTGAAACGCTGTAGATGCTCGACAATTTGTAGGTGAATCTTGGGTATGTTTATTCTGTAGGCAAGTTAAGATATTGTGGTGGCGGAGGCAGAGAGAATAAATACACCTCGCGCGCTTTGCGAATCTGCCCAGCCTGCAAGAAAGCCCAACTCACATGTGTGTCGTTGCGTGATTGCATACGTCAGTTTCAACAACTGCAGACCTGGACCACTAGAATCGTGGGGGATGAGCCAACATGCAATGCAGCAAGGCTGTGAGGGCCAATGAGGGAGACCGGCCAAGATCATGGCCATGACGCCCAACGCCGAGTACATATGACTGAATGAATGAACAGTAGTGTATATGGCCACACAGGCTGCTTATTTATTAATCCCACTATTTACCCTCATTTCTGCATTTAGACCATTGTCTGTTAACTCTCTAAGTGTCCGTAAAGTTCATCCTTACAATAGATACCCATGTTGTTAGACTTTTGGGGGAAGATTGCGTGACGTGACTTTAGGTATTGGCTATATTGTGTCGATGAATTGATGTTTTCATAATGGGGAAAAATATGACGACACTGTTTGCTTCTACGAGGCCAGTGTTGGATGAGTTGCATATATTTATGCAAATAAGTGGTGAGACTCTCACAACGCCAGACACCAGGCTATTATACACCCATCTAACGGATAGCACCCTTTCTATCAGGTAATAATCAATTGGTGTTCCTCATTCCCTCATCAATCCCGTATTTCCCAACCCCATCCATAAAGCGTATACGTCTCCTTCAAAAATTCCACCCCTTTCGCAAACGCCCTATCCTTCACCTCCCTCTCCACAACCACATCCGGGACTATCACACACCGTCAGTAACCTCCCCCATTGAACCTCAAAAGGACATCAAAACTTACCCTCCAAGTATCCATGAAACCCCTCCTTCTCCACATGAAATTGCACTCTCGGCTCCCTACCATCTCTCCTGTCCTCCTCATTCACCCTCTCCGCAAACGTCATCTGTTCCTTAACCAGAATATCCTTCCCCGCCACAACAAGCAACATCCGATCCGGTAACGTCTCTCTCCTCGCCAGAACAGGACTTAACCTTGCATCATCCATATGTTTCCCCCTCGCAGGCTTCGCATACGCATCAAACAGCGGGTACAACCACCCCAGTGGATCCTTCTGTGGCATAGTCTCTGGCTTAGGCTTCTCCCCAGGACTTAGACGTAAATCAAGCGCTGCGTAGAACGTAACGCTTGCTTTAAACTCTCGGGACGAAGGCGCATGACAATTGGCTTGCTGTGTCGCAGCTAGGGCTAAATTCCCTCCCGCCGAAAACCCCCCCACGGTCATGAGTTCAGGATCAGCACCCCATTCCCTCTCTGCATTCTCTTGGATCCATCGTATCGCGGCATCGACGTCGTTGATAGCTGTAGGGAAAGTATGCTCCGGCGCAAAGCGATACGTAATACTCACGACCACCGCACCCGTCTCTCTCGCAACGCGCTCATCGAAGGCGGCGTTGCTTTCTGCCAATCCGCCTATGAATGACCCACCATGGATTTCGACATGTAAAGGCCGGAGTTTGTGACCTTTTCCCGTGCTGCCGGAGAACTTGAAGATGAGCGCACGGAGGGAGAGGATTGGTGAGATGGGGATGTGTGAGATGGTGAAGGGCTGAGAGAAAAGATAGGGGAGAGTGTTGATCGTGTATGTGATGAGAGTTATAGGTTGGAGGAGGAGAGTGCGCCAGCGGAGGTAGAAGGGGAGAGAGGGGTGGAAGAGGGCGATGAGAGAGGGACGGAGCTAGAATTGGAGAGTGCGGAAGATGGTGAGCATGGTGGTGATGAGGCCTCGCTGTATTGCGAGTTGAAGTTGGATACATGTGAGTGAAGTGTTTGTTGAGCAAGTTGGAGTCATTCCAGCTTCTTTGGCTCTGAAACACTGCTTCCTGAGGCTACATGCAGCTGGTACTCGTCACTTTGTGGCTGAAGTTGCCAGTCAATGGCCAATCCGAGATACGACTTCAAACGCAGCCACCTGATTGAGTATTCAGATCGGACCTAATATATGACTGCCATCCCATTGGATGAGAAAATCAGTACTTCGTACCCCATGAACCTCACGTCGAATCCCAAGTTCAGGCGATTCCCAATTTAGGCAATTGGTAGCTGTTATATCCCAATTCGGTTCATCGACACTTTGATCTGGGACATTGACATGAATTAGTCCTGGTCTATATATGTACAAAGGCTAGAATTATATCATCGGACACATGCGGCGTATTGGGCCGTCAAGTCTTTCCCTTCATATTTGTCACATCCAATCATAAATATGCACCTTTAGCACTACTTTTGACGAGTGAACGACGGATCTCCTGACATTCAAGAGTCCACTTCCAGTCCTCGGCCAAGATAGTAGCGTAGCAAATACAAGGCCGCTGCCAAGATCATCTGCTTACAGGTCCTCGCAGGCGTCCTGGGTAACGGTGACGGTGGAGGTGGAGGTGGGCTGAGGAGCAGTGGAGGTGACGGCGGTGATACCCCAGCACGAGCAGATGGAGGAGTATTGGACGGTATTCTCGCAAGAAGAAGCATAAGCAGGGATGGCCGTGGGCAAAGCGGTGGCAGCACGGTACTCAAGGCCACGAGGGACCTTGGTGGGAGTATCATCCTCGTCAACGGTGATGGTGACAGTGATGGTACTATATATACATGTTAGCACACCGGTATTACTTTACATAAATGAGGGCATAGACAAATATAGTCGAGAAACATACGTAGCGTTGGGGGTAACGGTGGCCTTCATGAAGCTGGAGCAGTCGGATTGACGGGATGTGATGGGCAGAAGACCCAGACGAGTACCGGTGACCTGACGGGCGCAGTTGTCGGCGTGGCACTGGCGCTTGTTGACAATGCCGGCCATGGCGGCGGCGACGAACGACAGGATAACGGCGGCCTTCATCTTTGCGGATTTGAAGCGGACTTGAAGTCTAGGACTGTTGGCGTAAAGTGATATGAAGGAGTCTGACTGAGGATCGGTGGGCAGCAAAGAGGAAAGGGAAGGGAGGGAGAGGAGTACGAAGAGGGAAACGCAGCGTATCTATATGTCCATGGAACTTTTGAGATGCACCTTAATGGATCTAGAGTCTGTGTGTCCGGGGTGTGACGGGCGCCTATTCTACGCCGTCGGTCTCTTCCATCTCCATACTACCACTACCACTGTTACTCAATACGGAGTATTACAGTGTTCGGTATACCAAGACTACTGTTACTACTGCGGAGTACGGAGTACCTTTCGGTGCGACCAGCCGAGGTGGGATCAACTGGCTCGTTTTCTTTTGGGGCCGTCTGCTGTGTTCTCCAGAGAAGACAGACCCGCTAGTCCATCTGAGGATAGAAGGTCCAGCAATTAGCCATGCAAGTCTTCGAGTCCTACTACTAGTAGGAGTAGTTCCGGGACCTGGTCAGGTCCGAGCCTATCAGAGCCTCAGCCTCTCACATGAGGAGGTTGAGCGGCCGTTTACTGATCTGTCGTGGCAAACAAGGACCGAATCAGTGGGGAAGAGACACGGTGGGCGAGCGAGTTGGTAGCAGACAGACTTTCAGAGAGTGGTGAGAGGCATTGAACCCCCCTGGCTTGTGTTATGAGCTACCATGCGCTCGCTGATGGATACGGACAAGGCCTGTCCATCTTGGCGCTGCGCCTCTTGTACGAGTATGTACGACAATCTCTCACTTCTCGTGCCTTGCTCGCAGCTGAAATGTCCAACTTCTTTGCCTGTGTAGGTACGCACCCGAGACATTGGAATCTGTCTGAGCTGGGGCGAGCTAAAGAGAATGCAGTAAGTACTCGTAACACGCACCTTATCATTGTACATCCATCCACCCATTTATCTGCGTGCGGGAAATTTGAAAAAAGAGTAATACTATGCATGATTCCCCTCGTAAAAAGTGCTTGCCTAGGAGATGAAGGATGCACCATGTGGTTTTCGCCAAGCCGTGCAAACCAGGTACCAGTTCAGCTGTCAGTTTATTAATATTAATGCTAAGATGGATCTGAGAATAATATAATAATCCATGAAAACACAAGCTTACGACGAGTACGGAGTACGAGTATTCTTAATACATAGTAATCGTAGTACTGCCGAAGGCCGGCCGTACTTTATCTTGGTTCCACCAATGGCAGACTCGATCAATCTTGGGAGATCGATTCCAGATTCTACACGCTTCGTAAATCTAGAAATTTATAATCCCCCAGGTTTTCTGTCAGCACGAGTCCTTCGTCCGTCTATTATACCGAGACTAGCAACGGTTAATACTACTAGTACAAGCAGTATTACTCCATAATCTGCACGCTTTTATGCTGTCATCTCGGCCAGCCCCCTCAATGCAGACCTTCCTGTCCTGCCCTCCGGTTTGTACTCGTACTCGTACGAGTACGCATTTACTTCCCCTTGTTGTTTGCCCAGACAGGCCAAGCATGTCTACTATAATAATGCATATCTCCGTCCAAGGGCAAATCGGGGACCTGCGTCTCCACCGCCAGAAAAACGTGGACAGTTGCATGCAGGCTTCAGGCAATCTCGCCCGGTCAATCGTTTTAGTCCATGTCCATGTCCATGTCCTTTGTGTGTGTTGTTGGCCAGGGTATCATTGCAGCCAGTAAAATTGCAGAGCAACGGCCACGCCGCGTTCGTGCCCATCCTGCACAGAGGGCCAAGATAGTGCTACGGATTATTCCATGCTTTATTTTATATTTTATTTTTATTTTCCTTTGGTTATTTCTACGCACGTGGGCAGGCTGACTGTAGCGTCCCTGGCGTATTAGAGAGAGAGCTTCTAGCCGGAGGAAGAGACGTTTCCAGAATGGAGACCGAGCAATAACACGCGCGATTATGTAGAAAATCGGATATCCCCCACTCCAATTGTAACCTCACTAGGCAGTAGTGATGGAACTATCAGCAAAACAAAGATACCCTTTCAACAAACAGTGTTTGTCTGTTGTTCTGTTCTGTTCTGCTCTGCTCTGCTCTGCTCTGCTTTGACCCATTGGTTCCAATTTCAGGATCCTTGGCAAACCTGATACTCCCTCTCGCTCGGGGCAATCAATAGTATTCAACTCTACGAGTGCTTATGCATACTCCAAACTGCATGAGCATCTGGGATACTCCGTACAAAACAACAAAACACCAATACTAGTATTGCTTTCCCACGCAATTCTCACGTCACCTCGCTAGCCCTAACCTTGTCAACGTTGCAATTGCATCTTTGCTATCGGCAAAAATCTCACTTTCATCGCATTGCTACCCTGAACGTTGCTAGGATCGTCCGCCCCGTTTCACCATCTCCACGTTCTTTTTCCTTTCCATTAACGGGCTATGGAGTGCTAGTACTAATACTCCGTAGCAGTGGTCGTCTGGGGATCTCGTATTTTGGATTGATGCACCTCAGTGCGCTCACTACCCTTTTCCTTACTTTAACACCATCATTTCCACCACCACGACATGGTTTCTTCTTCTTCTTCAGGTGGAATAATCTAGAATCATTCATCTATCCCTCATTTCTTCAAGGAACCCCAGTCTATCATCGCATGCCCAACATCAGCTTCAGTGCTCGGGGCTGGACACAACGCTCAGACTATCGAACAGCCACCCAGACCAAGCCGTCTCGACTCTCTTTCACGAACTGTTACCTGCAACGATTAAACCACAAGATGTTAACCCTACTTGACGAAACCGCAGTCTATAGGGGAAGAAGAAGAAGAAGAAGAAGAAGAAGAAGCAATACGCCTGACTGACTCGTCAAACTCCAATTACGATTCCGTTCCCTTCCATCAAAATACTTGTTTGCAATTGTCGATCGCTATCACAAGAGCCGAGCGGTGTGCCAAAATCACCATTACTGCTCCGAAACGAATCCCTCGACCAAAGCTTCATAAGCCCAGGATGCTGACATGGCTCCTGCATGGTTCTATCCCCTTCGCTATCCCGTAGCGACATCGCCATCTTGTCTGCCTTCGGTTCCTGAGCCCTGAGCCGTGTCAGCCGCCGTTTGACCTGCCATATAATCCTTCGGTCCATGAAATCCATGCCGCTCCTCGACTACTATGTCCAGCTGATCCGGGGCAATATTTCCTATACGCTTCAACAGACCGATGCTTCTCATCTATTGATGAGCTAGTGGTGGTCTTGTCATGGCTCTAGGACAATCGCTGATAGGCACTTTTTTCTCGGTATGTATCGAAACAGCCGATGTCGAACCTGGCAGCTCTCTACCATGGCCGCATTGTCGGTGGAAACACCAAACAGATCGCTAAAGGGTCTCCAAGACGCACCGCTAGCACGATTGGGTTATGCATCCGGACCTATGTGTGCGCGGTCATCATCGCCACTCGTGTTGGTATGCTCGTTGGAAAGACTACTGACCGTCTTATTAGCTTGACTGCCTTGCCGGTCATGGTCAGGTTGTGTGTCTGGACTGGGATGTCGGTACGGTGACGACCGCGATGGCTTGTTTGGTGTGCTGGCACTCGTGTTTATCCACCTCGGTCTCTGTCATGATGGCCTGTTTGACCTCGGCACTAACACGTTTCGATGGTCTGGGCTTCTTGGAGGTCTCAGCTCTTTTCGCAAGCTTATTGAGGCGGCCGATGAAGGTACAGGTAATAGCTACAACCAAGATCAGAAAAGCGACGACCCCGCCGACAATGCCTTCCAGCTGTGTGCATTGGAAAGACCGACGTGACTATCGCCTCTATCTTCCGTTTGGTTTGAAGACGGTACAAACTTGGGGACGACAGCAGGGTAGTATTTGAAGACAGCTTGGTCATCACTCTGTTGAGTACTGATAGTGCTGGATGCTGTTGGAATGCTTGAACTCCCCACGGTGGTAGCAGTCGTCGTAAACGTGGTCGTAAGACCGCTTTCAGCGGTGGTAACAGTCATTACCATAGTCACCGTGATGGCTGAGAAGAGTGGCATTGATTGGTACTACAGGCCATTCCGTTGGGGCAGCATCCATAGCCCACTGATGATGGGCAAAGCTGCTGGTCGGATGGACGGCCATACGTGTACGATGACCAAAACGGAGGCACACATCCATCCGCTGTCTGACAGATGAAGCCATCTGGACAACAACCAGCTGCAAATTATGTCAGATGAGATGCCACGCGGCAGACTGAATCAACTCACCGCCATAGACTTTGTCGCAGGCATGTCACCCTGCCTTGGTTCCGCATGACACGGGGTTCCTGGTCGTTGCGTAGCAGCTATTCGCAGCGCAAGCACAGTTATCCGAACAACAGTTTCCGCCCAAGCTTGACGGACACAACTTTATCATAAAAGACAACATGCTGCGTGATCTGTGCCTTTTAGTCGCTCGGTGGACACCGTCTAATTGCTTGAAGTCGGCAGTGTCCGCCGCCAGACCCCAAAGAGTGGCGACCAGGGATATGGCGCAAACGGAACACTCCGAGAACAACATCGTTGCTCACTGTATCTCGTGAATAGGAGCAAATGGAGAAGATGGAGGTCAACATACGGGTAGACTTGGTCATGTAGCAAGTGCGGGGGTGCTTGCTGAAGCCAGTAAGAATGGAAGTTGAAACAGAGTTTCGCTTTGCTGAATAGGATCCCGTTGGACGTCCTGTTGATGTGGTCTTCTCCCAGGGCTATGCCAGTCCGTTTGGTCATCTTTATGGATCAAGTCCACTCTTAGTTGCGAAGTCTAAGTTGAGGGCTCGTCTTGTGCCAAGATTAGGCGTTGTCTGTGACAGATAGGGCGGTGGTTACATGACCGCCAATATCGTTCCCGCTGCGGCAGCAGGTGTCGGGCTGAGTTGAGTGAGATAGGCGCCGAGACTTGATCTAGTATCTGTCTGCTCTATTCCTTGCCTCCAAGACCCAGGTTGACGGTGAACGGAGACATTGTTGCAAACGAGCAGGCGAGCGAGACCTCTGGGGGTCTGAAGAGGCGGAGAGGCAGCAGTGAGGCGAGTAGGGTCGTGAAGGGCGGCATTGCAGCGCGCAACAGCGAGGCTGATGGGATGCATTAGGTCAATATTTCTGTGTAATGGTAATGCCTGGTTGCTCATTAACCAAGCTGCACGTTTCGCCGTGGCCATTGGCCATGAGGTTGTGGCTGACGAGAGTGTATAGTCTGGCGGTGGCTCTTCTGCACATGTCTGATGATCTTGATGGTGTCCTAGGTGCAATCATGAGCCAATGAGTGAGCCACGCATGATATTGCCGGCCCTTCTCTCTGCACAGAAGAGAGATGCCATATTTAGATCAATGTTCCACAGGAGCCTCAGACAGAGTGTCAGATCTGAGGAGGGAGGTTCTAGAACATGGCGTTTGATGGGGAGTGACAGCTAGATGTCACCGCATCGTTTATAGAAGTCGGGCTTTGGTATGAAGGTGAAGCGCAGATCCGCAAGTACGTGTTGAGAGCGAGTGAAAGCCAGGCACTTGATGATGAGGATAGAGATGAAGAAACGAGATGGACCGGAGAAATGAGGCATAACGGCACCCCGTACGTCACAGCTAGAACAGAACGCATCTTGAACTGCCCCGTACTTCGTACTGCAGTCGGCAATTGCTGGGCAGAATACGGAGTAGTGGCGCATGCTCCCTAAAGCACTCCTGGACCTCCCCTAAGGCACTGCCTGTAGATATGGGTTGCAGTGTCTGCCGTGCAGACCGCCTTCCCAAGAGGGCCGTGATGAGCCAACAGCAACATCATCAGATATGGGTCAGATATGGGCTCAACAAACCACACAGCCTGCTCAAGGCCTGCTTCTCTCAGGCCTCAACGTTCTTGGTGCATGGCTGTCACGTTGTGGCGCCAATCGCGGAATTGCTGCTAATACCAAGTGCGAAGTCCGGACTGTTCGCAACTCCATGATGTTCGACTCGGACTTGCACCAGACCCAGCTCGCGGGTAAAAAGGACAGACAAAGGCGATTGGATTGGCAAACAAACACTCACCTTGATCTTCCCGCCCGGAATGCGTACTAGAGAGGCCCGGCCCGTGTCGACGCACACATTACATACATACATGCTCCGTACATACACACGCAAACCAAAGACTACTCGTACATGCAAACCGACCTACGGTTGCTGATCTCCCATGCATGCGATAGAACACAAACCAATTGGTATTGTTACGACCAGCCAGTAACTAAGGAGACACACACACACACATACACACACACACAGACAGCAAGCCGCAACTCTCGAATCACGCCAAAACCCACACAAAGACCAAGGTCTCTCCCTCGGTTGTCCTCCCCGGCCAGGCCCCCCCGTAGGTTCGGCATTGGCTTGGCTCGCCAACTCGCGTACATGGAGTTTGGGAGGGATCTGGATGCTTGCTTGCTCGGATACAAAAAAAAACGTGGCAGAAGCAGCTGCAAAGACCGTCCTCCTCAGCCCCACTCGTGCTAATATGTAATTTTCAAAGAGGCCGACCAGACCAAACGAGGCCAGAGCCAGAGCCAGACCCCATAGACCCCATAGGCCACCACCGCATGGCACTTGCTGACTCAAGCGTTGCTGAGCTTTCCAGCTTTGTGGTTAGGCCTGTTAGGCCGTGTTAGAGATGCTAAGGCTCTAACCATCTGCTGCCGCGAGCGTCATAACACCAACGAGCCGAATCCCAGCAAGCTGGGCCGCCCGAGATCGGGCCACCTCCGCTTTGCCGGCATTGTGAAAAGCAAGGCGTTTCTCGCTACGACTAGCAGGGCTCTCCGAGTTATGTACATACAGGTATACTCGTACATGCTAATATGAAGAGCAGCATTGCTGTCCATTGCTGTGGCTCGCGGCGGAGATAGTAGGAGAGCCCGGCCATGAGCCTCGCAATTTCCAGACAGTACATACTGCTACCGCCATTACTGCTGCTACTGCTGCTACTATAACGGGCGTCACGCCCTGCAATCTGCACGACTGCGATACACACCCTGTGGAGCGGCACCTAGGAACAAGGATTGCCTTGCATCGGGCAACATGGGCGTTGTTCATAAAGAGGGATCGTCAGTTGTGTTGACCCCGCATACCATACCACTCTCCGCCCACGCCAAGTTTACTGCATACGACTACTCCAAACGGCTCTGCGAGTGGGATGGTTGGTGCCTTGACAAGTGGCTTGGATGGTTGAATGTAACACGGGTTGAGTGAGCAATTGTGACGTTTGAGGTACGAGGTAACTGTGGGAAGGGTCTGGCAGGGTGACTAGTGAACCACCCAGCCAACCTCGAGCCTGCTGCTGACTTCTTCATGATTCCCTCCTTCATTTCTTGCATGCCCGCATCCTCAGTCCTTCGTTTCTTATAAGTTGTCTGTTCCTCTCTTATCCCTCTCCTCTCTTCTCTCGTCCCATCCAAGCTCCTCATCTAGCACTAGCATCTGCATCGTCCTCATTCTTATTATATATAATCACAGCTCACATTCCCTGACCTCCACTGGAAGCAACAACTCTCCAGAGAGATTTTGCTTCGATCCTCTGATCCATCCCGAATTTGAATCGAAACACACAAAGACCATTGAGGAGCTTCCTTACGTGGGCCAACATGACTTCATCCACGCCAAGTTTGAATCAACCGCAGATGATATGGGTTAAACGCGCGACACCAAAGCCTCCCAAGAGACGTTCCAGAGCGGGTAAGTCGGCATAGGAGTTTGAGGAATTCCTCTGTTTTGCTGATCGTTGCATCTTCTACGGATAAGGGTGCAATTACTGGTAAGTCTTTATCCCTCCACCGCCGGCATATGAAGGCAAATTATTCTGACACACACTCTAGCAAAGACAAGGTAGTGCTCATACCTACTTCATGAATTCACCATCACGTATCTTACAAAGTACAACAGAAGAAGAAGTGTGATGAAGCCAGGCCTCGATGCACTCGCTGCCGAGAACATGGCCAGGACTGTGTGTACGAGCCGGTTAAGCCTCGACAGCGGCGCAAACACGAGACGGTCAACGGCACAAATCGCAATACACGTCAACCTCACCATCGCGGTGTGAATCAAGTATTCCAGTTCACTGAAGGATGGGAGATGGCCATGTGGCACATGTCAACCGGCGAATACGAGAGCGGACCATTCCCATCGCCAGCTGCGAGCATCTACACTGGTGATATCTCCGTCTTGCACGCCAATCTCATGACACACGATTACTCGTCGGATGCCACCGATAGCGCCTCTAGCCAAGGAGAGATTGAGGAAGTTCTCCGCCAAGATTCGATCGCCCTCAGTCCTTCGTGCGGGAGCCCCTATCTCGTCCCGGTCGCCACTGTGCCGCCTGTTTCCCTTAACTACGAGTACTGTACTCCGGCATTCGTCGAATTTTCCGAGCGTCATAACCGCCGAGCTTTGGTTGACCACTTTGCCAACGTGCTCTCCCACCTCATTGTCTTGCGCGAGGACGAGGGCAACCCCTTCCAGCAGCTCGTGTTGCCACTCTCGCGCAAGAGCAAAGCTGTCGAGAATGCTATCTACGCCCTAACATGCGCTCATCTGGAGCTTCGTGGGGTTCAAAACGAGGAGAGCAGTGTCGTCTTTCACAACCTGGCCCTCCAGGGTGTCAATGGACTCATTGAAAAACGCAGCCACGCTAATAGGAATGAAATCTTGGCGGCGATCATTCTACTAATCTACTACGAAGTTGTGAGTTTTATTTTTATTATTATTTTTAGTTTACCTTACGCAGTCTCCTCAAGCGCTGGTTACTAACACTAGAGCCCAGCTTGTCCAAAGGAGCCAGTTCAACATTGTCCATAGCCACCTCAAAGGCGCCATGGCCATCATGAACCAAGGCGGGACCCTGACTGATCCTACAGGAGCCTTCTTGGAGAGGGTGAGTTGCCCCTTGAGGCTGATGATGCCTCCACTGTACGCTAACCAATCCCGGACATAGGCATTTCGCTTCTACGATGTCATTGCAGCCTTGTCTTTTGGCACTGCACCCATCTATAATGGTGGTTTCGCTCCCCTGCCCCCTATCAATTGCCGTGGCGCTACTGTGGCAGCTGGGAACGCCGATGCCCTGCTTGGTATGGCGACCTCCTTGTGGCCTATCATTCACCACCTCTCGACCCTGGCCGGGCTAAAGAGAGATCTTAGTCATGCTGAAATGCAAGGCGACGAACTCAGGGCATGTGACTTGCGCAAGACGATTGGAGATATAGTGTCTGCGGTTGAGCCTGCTCTCCAGGGGTGGGAGTTGGACACCTCTTTCGATGAAGCCTTACTGAACGACACTGGGGCCCTATCCACGGAGAAGGCAATCGAAAGGAAACGACTGCAGAGCATCCATAATAGTGCTGAAGCCTACCGTCACTCGGGAATTGTCTACCTTTACCGCACTATTCACGCCTGGCCCCGGACACACTCCGATGTTCAGCGCCACACACACACCAGCCTCACCCATTGCGTTGGGACAGTCAAAAGTGGCGGGCCTATGGGGGCGTTGCTATGGCCCCTTTTCGTAGCGGCTTGTGAGGCGATCGATACGGTTGACAGGGATCTTGCCCAGCAGGCATTTACAGGGGTTTTCCAGAGACAGGGGATGACCAACATCCATCGGGCATGGCTCATTGTGCAAGAGGTTTGGAATCGGGTCGACAATGGCGAGGACGCAGCCGACGAAAGCTTATTCGCCAGCGATCTCTGGAGAAGGGTGAGCAACGACATGGATGTCACCGTGGTTTTTGGCTAGGAGGCTTCTTCTGGATGCCATTTTGGAGGGGTTGGACCTGAAAAGGTGTGTCTGGAAAATGGGGTATGGCGCTCGCGGAGGGCGGAGTGTTGATTGGGTGGCTGTCTGTATGATTCAGGCGTTAGGCGGGCATAATAACATCGCGATCAGGCGAGCAAAAGGCATCGGAGCGCGTCTGGGCAGCATCGCCATTTGGCGACTGACAGACATGGACAGTCTGGAGACATAATACGGCTACATACGGAATTCTAGGGGGCATCTTACGAGTATGCAGAGAAGGTGGATGTATGAATGGATGACACCACTCGTACATAATAGATACGTGATAGTAATACTAATACATACTTACACTCCATACTACTACTTGCTTGCTGCTACTGACTACATATGCATGGCGATCAGTAGTGATGCCAATAGGGACCCAGTTCTGGACCACCCTGAAACACTTGAGCACTCAAACCTTATAGAGAAAATACATGCCATTCTTGATGAGACACTACTCTTTAGGGTATCCGGCATGATGCCATGTCTGTAGCACACGCATCTATGTATGTATGTATGTATGTACTTCGTATGTAGGTATGTATGTACCAGGTAGGAAGTACGCATGTGCAATATCATGGCTGATGCAAGCCCGCCGGCTGCGCTCAACAGGGATATAACCAAGGTTATTGTTTAAACATACAGAAACATATGTGATTCGACGTGCAGCAACAGACATATCTCTGCATCTATGTACGTGACGAGTGGGGAGTACGAAGTAATATGTGGACGTCTGTATGTACGAGCATGTACTTCGTATGGATGGCTGGATCAAGACGGAGGAGGTGGCTCACACTAGGAAGCTCAAGGACCCGGGCGGCCGGGCCGGGCATACAAGCGAGCTAGCTAGGGAAAAAAAAGCTGTGTGGGTGCCAATCATTGATAGATCCATGGGAAAACTAGGTGGTAAAATGGGTGTACGGAGTATGGGAAAAGATGAAGTCTATGTGAGTGGGTGGATGGGTGGGTGGGTGCGTGTGTGTGTGTGTGTGTGTGTGTGTGTGGGCGAGACATGTTTGGTGTAGTGGAGGATTATACGGAGTAGCTTCAAGTACGAAGCTAGTCTGTGTTAATTATGCATAACCACCAGTCCAGCTGGGAGTGGCGTCAGCTTGGCCCGCATAAGGGTTCAGTCATGAACCTTTTATCTTTCCCTCTCTGTTGGTTAGCATGGAGAAGCTGAGGGGCGTGTATGCAATCAAACCGGAACATCATGCCAGGAGAAAAGAGAAATGGGCAGATGCAAAGAGAGGTGGGGATTGCATGTGGCTTGTTCGGGCGATGGTGTGTGTATGCTGTGATGTATGCAGCTCGATTGGGAAATGAGATGATTTATATCAGTGTGCATCTGGCTGGATTGGGAGGGAGGTGAAGAAGAAAGGGAAAGGATTCTATGCGAGTGTGAGTGTGTGAGTGTAAGTGTGAGTCTGTGTGTGTGTGGTCATGTTTACGAGGGTTGTCGTATGCTAGCTAGTATGTATTAATATGTAAGTAGCTGGATTGGGATATGCATTGGGGGCGAAATCATGGCTGAGCAGTGATTTTGATATTGGATCGGCCTGATCAGATGCCCGCAGACACTCGGTTGCACAAGCAGCACAGCATATGGGAGCACAGGATCGTGGAATTTGGGGTGGCGTGGCGGGATATGATCAATGCTGAATATGATAGGTTTGGCGGCAGGATGGGGCACCTTACCCGGGCCACCGAGCTTGTCTCTCTTTTCTCCATAACTCTAACAAGCTTCTCGGGTTCTTGTTGCCCCCCCTGCTGGTTAGCCTGTGCCTGTGGCACAGCTGAACCGGAAGGCTCCTGGTAAGCTTTGTTTTTAAAGCTGGTGGTGGTATAGGACTCGCGGGTGTCCAACGCAACCGCGAATACTGTGTACAAAGCAGTACAAGACATGGTTCTTGTTGGAGAGGACCCCTTGCACCACGTGGAGTTCGCTATGCTTTCTTTTGGGCTTGTCATAATAAGCGTGGCATGAACGAGGCGCACCATGAGGAGGGGATGAGACGAGACGGGAGGATTTAGAGAAGTTGGCGATTGCGTGATGGTGGCTAGGCGTATCAGGTTCTGATTGGAGCGGAGAGGTTTTACTGCGGAGAGGAATAAGAAAGCAGGGAGTGGCGACATGATGATGTGCAGAATCAAGTTGTCGTATATGATTCGATACGCATACACAAATTGCCGTGTATTGATGTCTCAGAGTGAATCTGTACTCGTAAATGGCGACTGAGGACCGACGATCCATCCCGGTTTCGTGTGCCTGCGCCTATCCCACCTTGTTGTACCCCCTGTTCAGACGATCTTATGCTCTACATACATATTACTAGTAATATGTGCTCTCTTCTCTCCATAGTTGGTGTCAAAACAGAGCCGCATGCCAAGTCCCGTGTTTGTACTACTGCCTCTGTACGAGGGAAAACGGCAATTGTGTAAATGCCTCGCAAATGAACCAATATACTAAAAAAAAAAGCGAGAGTCAGATACCACCTAGAAACAAAGACGCCACACCAACGCCAACGATATAACAGAGAATACTGCCTTCTTCTTGTCGAATAATTCCCAAAAAGGCCCTAACTAGGGAGAAACATGTACAACCTCAGGTGACAGGGGTTATCCGATCGCCGTCCTGCAGTCATGCAGTTCCGCATCGTCCACATCGTCCACAGCCAACAAGGCTGCGCGCGGTTCGGCCCTGAAAGGAGCGCTTAGATCGACAGACCTAGTCATTCAGAAAAGAGCTCGTAAACTGCCTATCCCAGAGACACCCGCATGATAAGATCACTGCCTAGGCCCGATGCCTCATCACACTTATGCGGGGTTGATCCAGCCAGTTTCTTTCGGATGAAGGGCCGGCGTCTGCGGGGGCCGCGATGTGATGTCCCATAGGCGATAGTGATCTGCGGCCTTGTCAGGCCACCTGCATAGCATTTATGCTGGCTGAGGCGGAGATTAGGTCTGTGTCTGACTTCTGCAGGAAAGGGCCGGATGAGTTCACTGCAAGACTCCCTATCCGAGCAGAGTAGAGCAGGGCGGAGATGAGGTTAAGGCCGGCCAAGACCGGCGATAGTCACCATATCTATGATCTATGATTCCATTTTCGTCCGCTTGCAGATCGAGAGAGTGATGTGATTCTTGGTCTGCATCGGCTAGAGGGAGTCCCGTGTAGACATCTCTCCCTGGGATGATGGACCAGCCCACTCGTCCTCGAGCACCCGACAGCTCAGCGCCGAGGTCGGATCCAAGCGAATGTAACTCCAATCTATCTAGGAGGACTAGGCAAACGTCTATTAGCTAAAGCGTAGTGTAATAGGGGGAGAATGTGGTCTAAAATACCACATTGGTGATGTAGTGACTTCGCACGGAACTCCTCTTGGCTCAGGCTGCGAAGAAATGAGATTAGTGAATGATGAATACCAAAATTGAGCGTTGGTGAAACTGATAGGATGGTCAAGATAGTCTGTAATTTGCGTCAAACTTTTGATCCAGCCTGTTCTATTGCTCTATTTGATGATAGCCTGTTTTCTTTTCTACTGCTCTATGCGACGATCTCCTCTACGCAGAAAATGCCGTATTTCTAAACGAAATACAAATTAGTATGTTGAATCCGTGCGTAGGTAGCTTTACTTACCTCCTTGAGCTCCTTAATCAGGGGGTCGTTAATCTTGGTGGTAATCGGAGCGAGAACACCTCTCTCAGCGAGGGTTCCGTCCAAAACTTGCTTGACAGCAACTGCGCATGGAACGCCAACTAAGTCCAATTAGCCAATGTGTGACCGGCTATTCATTCGAGCGTGAATACTTACCAAGCTTGGCCATTGCAGAGTAACCACCTGGTTCTGCGCTACCGTACTCGCAAAGAGTTGAAAGTCTGGTCTGCTTGGTACCATCCTTCAACTCAACCTCGAACTTGTGCTGCAGACTTCGCAGTGTTAGCATTGCCTTTCCATGTGACCTGGCACTTCAATCATGTCAGTGCTAGAGATTGCCCCCTTACATCACGAGATCTCGTTCGCCCTCGCCAAATTGCATCTTCTTTTCGAGAGTGGCGCAAATGGTATCCAGTGGGTTTCCTCTTGGGATGATCTTCAGCCCCGTGATGTTAGTGAAATCTACATATAAAGTGTCATGTCGATAAATGCTTACCTCCTCTGACGAGAAGATTCCAAGCCATCTTAGGCCGGCCAAGATATGCTTTCTTTGCTCGTCGTCCTTGAAATTGGTCTTGGCAACGATAGCATCGATGAGGTCCTTTTCATCTGACGATGGAGCAGCAAGGATCTTCTGCGTGACCTCCTTCCAAGCAATTGGTTCTTTGCAGTAGCTTTGTTCTTCGTCCTTGAGGAAGCCAATATCGACAAGAACCTTGACAAATTCAGGAAAGCCCCCGTATCTTAGAGTACCTCTGAATATATGTCAGTAACCTGTATAGCCACCAAGCATCTAATCTGACAAGTGTACCTGATGATAGTCTGCGCCTCAGGGATGTTGTAACGCTCCTTGTATGGAGTGGAATCTCTGTTCGGATATGCAACAAGAGCAAATCCTTCAACCATCGGGTGTCAGTATTACATATAAAAGTAAGGTTCATGTGTTGAAGCATGATCTCCAGGCACATTGTGGGCATGGGCTTGTTTACCTGGGTAGATGTGGTATGGCTTAGCGGTAGCCATCAGATCTTTTGACCGTAGTATGTTAGCATTTGTGTTTCCAGAAAGTGTCGGGCCATTGCTCCCGCTTATAACTGTTCCAAGATGTGAATTGTCGGGATGAGAGTTTCATACCTGGGCCTGCCACGTTGACGACCTTGCCATCTCGATAAAAGCTAGCAGCATTTCTCAATGCAAGTAAAACACCGCGGGGCGACCACGAGAATTTGTATCCCAAAGGATTTCCAGAGTTCTCTGGTGCTGGCAATCCTCCACAATATGACAGGAACGACGTGATCTTTCCTCCTTCCTTGTGGACTTCTTCGATGGTCTTGACAGCGTCTAAAAGGATCAATATTGTATGCTCAGTTCATATGCCGCGTGGAATTCTTACATAGATGATCAATGCCTGGATCTGTAGGAGAGTTAATTAGGAAAGGACATGGAAAACAAGCTTCGAGAAAGCAACTTACCCAAGCCGATCTCATTCATGACAGTGATGCCAGCATCCTTGCACTGCTGGTCGAGCTCCAGCATAGCCGGCGAAACGTAGCTTGTGGTGACGACATGCTTCTTCTGTCGGATGGCAGACTTGATGACGGCGGCGTGGAAGGTGTAGGGGATCAAGCTGATGACGAGATCGTGCTTCGCGAGCTCGGCGTCCAAGGCCTCATCGTTGGTAACATCGAGAGAGATGGGGGTGGCATTCTTGACACCGGCAGACAGAGACTGGGCGGATTCGAGAGTCCTGCAAGCTGTAGGAGCGTTAGCGGGCTAGCCAATCGCGAAGCATCGTTTTGGACAAGGGGAGATCATACCGACAGTCACGGACACGCCCGATTCAGAGAGGATATCGAGGGTCGGTCTCGTGACGAAACCAGCGCCGAGCATCAACACGCTAACAGAGTATACAGCGTGAGTATGAGTGTGTCTTCGATGCAGACAGGGCAATTGATGTCTTACTTGTGGGACGCCATTGTGTAAATCTTCCAAGATGCACACAATCCTCAAATTGACCGTTGTAGATGCAGCTTTACTTGGAGGTGTTTGCTGGACGCGCGGTTTGTTGAAGCCGTCACGAAATTCGAGGTGGGGGTTGCGTCCGATAACGGCAGGGTAGTAGTCATAACCCCAACCCCAGCCCTGACTAACCCAAGGCAGGTAGATACTATAGGTAGTTGTACATACAAATCTACGAAGTAACTATCTACTACCTTATATATTATCTACCATCTATTCCGAACCTGCACGGCTACTCCTGCGAATTCCAATCTGGCCTGGCAATCCTCTTGAAGCCAGAAGTATCTGCAGTGCAGGAAGCAGGGTACGCAAGAGTCAATTGAGGCGTGTCTCAAGATACGTCTCTGGCAATGTGTTTCCTGTCCAAGTGGCTATTGTCGATGGTTTCGGAAACCGGATTATTCCTTAAACAAACTAAACAGAAACTAGTTAATTGTCACCTACCTAGTTTCTGCTGTGAAATTACATTAAATGTAAAAAAGTCAAGTATAACCTCCTTTAACCCAAGATATCGAGGCATCATGGCGGAACCAAAGGTATAAGAACGGCATGACAATTATGCAGTGATCCAAGGCCTTCAACTCAACTGATATCCTGGAGCTTTTTTTGAAGAGAGTCTTAGTATCCGCGACTCGTAATCCTAGGCATTCTGCATTCCGCCCACTCGCACTCCCCATTCGGGTCTCAATGAGGGCCAGGCGACAACCCTTCCTGCAGGCATCTAACAACCGTGCCCAGCCAAGGGCGTGACGAAGACCTCTTTCGCGATATCTCGGGATTGTATAGTCGTTGTGTGTGTGAGTGTGAGTGTGTTTGTGTGTGTGTTTGTGTGTGTGTTTGGGAGTGTCATATAATCCACTTTACGCGATAGAGTGTATACTTGTACCTTTACGGAAGTACAAGTATATACAGCCCAGCAAAAGAAAGTTAAGGAAGAAACGGAATGTTCCGAGGGACGGGGTCGGCCCGAGCGATGGGTTTATGTATAGTAAACCAGGTATACTCGTACATGCGGAGTTGTATAATAATCATGGGATGTCCCAATATTCAGCTTAAAACAAACGATACAGTTGGAGTAACCCTCACTTTCCGACTAAAATTATGAACCAAACATACTCCATAGATGATTAATTCCATAGAAAACGGGCCTACGAGTAGTGGTATACTTTGTAGCGTTGGTGGCTCAGTGTCCATTTTGGTAAGAAAAATACGGGGTTTACCCTATTATTCCGGGACTTTTGGTGCCTCGTAGAATAAAGACATCTAGGTCTCTGATTCATACTTGAGAGCAGAACTCTAAAATTAGTAATCGAAGGATTTAGACACCTATTCGGAGTCAGCTACCTATTTATATAGCTTAATAAGCTTACGGAGTGCGGAGTATTGCCTAAACTAATATAGTCCCCGTACTATCCCTTTCTACCGAGTCCACCGAGTTTACGGAATATTAGATAACGATCTAAAGGTTTCGGGGATAAGAATAGTATATATATGACTCACGGAACATTCCTCCATTCCAATGTTTCATCCAACCTAGTTCTCGCTGCAAAAATGACAAACGAAGCTCTGATTTCCCTCGACTACACGCTGCATGATCTGTATGCCCTCGATAGTGAAGGGGAATCTCCCCCAGCCCTGTTCCACTACCCCTCGCGATTCCAGGATTACGAGGTGTCACCGGACAAGTTCATCTATCATACTGGATACGGCGGCGGAGAAGATGAAACGCCCACTGACGCTCTGGTTATGGGATTGGCGGTAAGGATTATGCAACAGCGTTACGGGTTCATGGCCGGGAAGATGAGCATCATCATTCTCGACTCCAACTATTTGGAGCATGAGCGAGGGCTTGCGGTAGTCCCGAAGGATCATCTCGGGCTCGAGGTACACAGGACCTTTGCTCAGTTACGACCTGATCAGCGGCCCATCGTGAGCTTCACGGCAAGTCCTAATGGCATTATCCTAGATCCAGGCGTCTCCATCGCCGGGGTACTGCCAGCCGACTGTATATCGCATCTGCCGCAAATCGTTGACCCGGAGATACACTATGAGCTCCTGTCAAAGCGTGGATTGGCCAAGTCAGGCTTGCCCACGCCACCGTCAACAGTGATCGACTCGCTACTTCAACCGGATCATGTCCACGATCCCGCTCGACTTGAACAAGAAATCGAGCGAATGACAGAACCCCTCGACACATACCGTATACCATATATGCTGAAGCTCCCTCAGTCTGTATCTGGAAAGGGCGTCTTCCCAGTGTCCTCCGACGCCGACCGAGCAAGTGTTAAGGCGGAGCTTGGTGTCCGACTGCGAGGGATGCTCGAGCAACTAACCCCCGAAAACCATCACCTGAATCCGTGCTCCTTGATCCTACAGGACTATATTCCTGGTGCAGTTGTGGGCCTGTCGTTCTTTGTCACACGGAAGGGTCGCCCTATTTTCGTCGCCTGCTGTGAGCAGCGATTCGACGAGCAGGGTCGTTGGATCGGGGGGCGGATCTCCTATTCAGATCAAGCGGCCCAGCACCGCATGTTTGCCGAAACTATGGGCAAGGCTGCTCGTTTCTTGCATCAGAAAGGCTACTACGGGCCCGCGGGTGTGGATATCCTTACAACTGAAGCAGGGCAACAGTATATCGTGGACTTAAACACCCGCGTCACGGGAACCTATTTCCTAGGGCCGCTCGCAGGACACTTCACGCAGCGGGGGTTAGTCATGGCCGCAATGGTATCGGAATTTTTTCCGTGCTCGAGATCCGACTTTGAAGAGACATTTGAAGCTGAACTCCGCGACGGGCGTCTCGTTATTGGTGGCTGGACGTATGACGAGTCGATTCGACTTAGCCATGGTGGAATTGCGGTAGGGGGGAGGGATGCCTCGGAGATGGAGAGCCTAATGAAGAGGGTTGAAAGCTCGCGTGTGCTCTCACACTGAAGTCACAACGCCCAGCAGCTGAAGCTCAAGGGATTTATTGACTTTAGGATCTATTCTAGATGTGGCCTTAACACTGCCGGTATTTCTATGATTAATTTACTATTTGAACTAGTGAGGTATTTTGGCGTGCATGTTCTCTACTCGAGTACATGCAGCAAGGGGTCTGATTGCTGGTGGCATGTTGACAGAGTCCTTGAACGTGGCAATTCAGGACGATGTCTGGAGAGTGAAACTCGGATTTTATGATACCTCTCCGTCTTCTAACGCGTACCCGTGCAGTTACGTCCAAGATTCATGTCTTCGAGCTAGATAGAATCATTGGAAACTTATTCATGATACAACAAGCTCACTCAATATTTACAAAACCTTGGCAGCATGCCAATAGACTATCCGACTCGCACTGACTAGCAGCTTCAATTTCCGTGCCTATTAATAGATTCGATTAGGTGGATTGCCATACAAACTAGCTGGGTTATTGGCCGATTATCGTCCAATTAGTCCCAGTGTAAACTAACTGTTGCTCAGGTGAAAGAATAGATGGCTGGCTGGTATAGTATGCTCATAGTTATGAAGTAAGACTCATGGAGCCAATGGCAGAAGGTGAAGTTTCGCTGAAGGCCCATAACATTGGAATTATTCACCGAGTCGGGTGAAACAATGCTCGAGATGTTTCATGCGTCGTTGTTCGAGACTGAGACAAGTCGCCAGCTGATGAGCTTTGGCGTGTACTCGTACTACTCCTGACAATCACTAGTAGTACTAGTATAATAGAATAATCACAATCTGAGACAGTTGATGCAAGCATAGTTCACACCGACTCGGGTTCTCGTAGGACACAAATATCAGCAAAATTTGAGAGTTGCCAGGGAACTCAGACTTATATACATACTAGCAGCTACGCCGAGATATAAATGATAAATGGGCGCATAATTACCAGCAAAGGTGCTCCGTACCAGTGCAAGGAACATTATCACCACGCCATGGTATGATAAAATATAGACCGGTTTCAACTCATGACCAACAAGCTGTGAGCCTACGCAGAAACCTTCCAATCACGGTTTCATTCGCGGTCTAGGTAGAGAAAGCAGCATTACCAGATCAGTTTGACACATAATAATGCTATTAGATGCTATTCATGTTTTATAGCTTGGGATTGAAGTTGAGGATCACGAGCAGAGTTGCAAATCCTGAAACGATCTGGGCTATGAGGCATGCCCTGCTCATCAACACCATTCTTCGCTCACCTTCTGCTTCCCATTTTGCATGATTGAAGCTATGCACAGGAGATGCCTCGAGACTGATCCTGCAGTCCAGATGACAAGAGTATCCCGTACCGGATTACTTGAAGCGTGCCCGGCACCGACCCATCACTTCGCCTTGGCAGACTAGCTCTGCACTGAATTCTGAGCCATCAAGCGTCAGATAAATGTCAAAGTATACACGGTAAAACGTTCCTTGTGGGGTGTCCATTCGCTCAAAGTCCTTGCTAAGATCTTTTTGTGATAGATCTGACGTAAGCGTGACGAGTTCCTTGATTCCTAATTCACCCATATTAGCGACCAAAGCCGTTATTGCAATTAAAGCCCGCAATATACTTACGTGGATCCTTCGTATACTCTGGACAGACGTTGTCATCGCAAACGAATAGCACGTCTTCGTACATGAGCGATGCGCCAGGCGCGACTTGTCGGAAGAAGGAGACCTTCACAGGCTCGCCATTCTTAACCTTTTGGCCCTTATACACAAAGATTTGTCTAGTAAATTTGCATCGATCCTTACCATCAAGCGATGGCACTCGGTAGGCCTCGAGGTGGTGACCCTCCTTGAATGGTTGAAGCGTTCCCATGAGGTAATGGCGCCGAGCGATCCTATGCGTGACAACGCGCTCTGTGATGCCAGCAGTAACCGCACCCTTGACAATTGCAGCCACTGAGTCCATAGGTCGGACCACCTTGGATTGGAATTGTGGCGGGACGTGAAGCTGAATCTGCTGAAAGAGGTACTCGGAAGCACCGAACCCACCGACGATCAAGATATTTTGCAGTGTCCGGTTCTGAGCCTGGATAGCAATAAGCTGATTCCGAACCAGCTCTATGATTCGGTTAATAACAGGCTCAAAACACTGCAGGATTTCCTCGTTCATGAAAGTCATATACCCCTCTTCAATATCAGCGTCGGGAAAATCGGCCTCGATACCAACATCGATAGCCCATTTCTGACCATTGTTGCGGAAGTCGGCCTTGATCCTATTCTCAAAGTCCATGATGCATTTAGCATAAACACGACCAGCCGTCTTGGACCCGCCTGGCAACTTCATTCTCCGAATTTTGGTGCGTAGAATATTGCTGAAGTTTCGATTTAGTGCTGTAGAACCACAAGAGTCTCCAGATCCCGCTGTGCATTCAGCGACAGTGAAAGGTTTCTCCTCTTCCACCTCATATGCGATCAGATCCACCGTACCACCACCGCAGTCCACGATCAAAACAACATCATGCACTTGTAGGTTTAGTAGACCCGCTTTCGAGCAGAAGAGCGCGGCGGCTTCAGGTTCAGACACCAATGTCAGGCGATTGTCGTTCTCATCGCGGAGAAACCCAGCCTGGATAGCAGCGGCTCGAGTAGCCGCCTTACCAGCATCGTTCCAGATAGCCGGTACAGTAAGGTAATAGCGAATATTAGGCTCTTCACGATTGAATACTTCGCCTAGAGCCTTCCTTAAAGCCAACCGTATGGCCTGTCGGAGCTTGAAGAGGTAGTCGGCAGCCACATCGATTTCGGATTTTCCTGGAGGCAGTGGAGGCAAGTTGATCGGGTCGATGTAAGAGTTTCCGCTGAGCATCAGCTGGAGCTTAAACCATTCCACCTTTTGCACACCAGGCTTGGGATAACCAGTTGGAGCAAGTGCGTCAGTCGCATCTGGGCCCCAACCTACGACGTTCTGATGCTGGTCGTAGTAAAGTACGGTTGGGATCTGCATTCACCTCTGTCAGTGTCTATCCGAAACCTGATATCTTTCATCCAAACCTTTTGCTTGGTGTATGAGCCAGCGCCAGGCCATTCGGTAATGATATCTTCTTCAGCTTCGTTGTTTATCGCAAATGCGTAGGCGACGCCGGAGAAAGTCGTGCCCTATTCCCACAGTTAGCCATGTTTGATAGATACATGACAGGCGTGTTGTGTAAGCTCACGAAATCGATGCCCACAATAAGCTGGGCTTTGTTGTTGCTCGCACACTCAACCCCGGCAGTGGAATTCATATGCCAAGGAGCGATCGGACCCGCCCCGAGGTATCCGGCATGTGTACCGAAGCCAGCAGGGGTTCCAAGTGTTAGCGGCAGACCACCCATTGGGGGCGAAATTTGGCCCATGGGAGGAGTTATGTTTGGCTGGTACCCGGGGAGAGCGCCTCTGTTGATAAGTGGCGGTCGTCCAGCCATCTTGGAGTAGGAATAGAGAGCTGGAACAGATGGAGCAGACGTGAAAGGGGTGGCAAGAAGGTGCCAGAACTGTGAAGCAATGATATCTGCCCGTCGATTCTTCTAAGAGCCTAAGAGTAGGACTTGTTGGTACCCGTTGACTCGGACCTTCGGCTGATCAACCAATAAAGGCAGGGTCCGAGCCGACAGCTAGGACGAAGATTTTGCCAAGTTGGTCTCCCTCTTGGTAGGACTTGGCCTGGCCAAGTCATGTAGGTTATGTTATGTATGGGGGAGATCCAGCGGGGAAATCGGAAAACCACCTCCAGGACGAAACAGGAGATCTTCTGTCATAGAGTCCGGGGTCAACAAATGATATGGCAGCATGATGACCTAGTGCCCGGACTTTGCAGCGTGATTCGCAGTCTCAGCAGCTCGAGAGGGGTCTGAAATGCGTGGCGTCTGCTGTTGCTGAATGATGGCGTTGTGAGTAATGCATACTTCGTATACGGAGTACATATGGTCGAAAGGTGCCAAGATGCGCGGTTGACGAGCCGTTTTCGGGGATTATACCCGCCGCCATGGTGTTCTGCAGCTCATTGTGAGCATGTACAAGTCCGTACTCCGTAGATAGAATAGTGCAATGCTGAATGGATATCAGGGCCTGTTGCATCTGTCCGGCTTCGATGGCTCGTGGCTTTCCTGCTGCCGCTCTGTTCTCCTCGTACTTCGTACTCGTGTTCCGTACTCCGTATATGTATCTACATCGCCTGAACTTTGGCGGGGCTCAACGGCTCTGCATGCACGCCTCCTGTCGACAATGTCATGCATGGGTGTTGGTGAATGCGGTTGATGATGTAGAGGATTGGATGTTGTTGGCTGTTATTTGTTGATTGGATGGATGACAGGCTGCTCCTATTTAGGCTGATGCTACTGCACTGAAGCGGAGTTTAGCAATCTTTAGTGATCTTCAGAAGGCTGTCCCCTAATGCGCGGCCCTGTATTATAGGCTCTGGCATCACTATGGCTGCGTCATCCGTGTTCATTTGCTCCCCCACTAGCCCCTTCTTTCGACTGTCCAGCTGGACAGATGCAATTTGCACGATACCTCACCAAAACCACCATCGAGTCGTCAATTTAGCCGACGACTAGTCCTCGTATTACAATGTCCGCAGACGTTCCTGTCTAGTGATCCGTACCCGATCGTATCGAAGCGCTGTGCGACCTCAGCTGACGCCTCGAGAAACTCTCTCGTATCACGACGACAAGCAGATAGATGCCCTTGTTCAGCATCAGCATCGGCATCAGCATCACCAGCGCCATGGTCTAGTCATGACCTCTCTTGTCAACAACAGGCCGGATTCAGGTCCTCCGCCACGTCCGATCCGGTTCGTCCATAACCAGGGCCAGCCGCCGTCCAAGAGGCGCAGGATCAACGCTGCGTATGCCGACCTCCATGCCGTTTCCCCCTTCTCCCCCAGCCACATAGCAGCCCGACTGACTCGACCCCTCGCTTGCACTGCAGATGCCTGACCTGTCGACGACGAAAGACGAGATGCGCTGGGGAACGACCCCTCTGTTCGACATGCACCAAGAATGGCCATCAATGCCTCGGGTACCCAGAGGATCTAAGAAGAGATGGCACCGAGCCTGTTGAGTCCAGGCTAGGGGAAGAGGAGGATGCCTCAGCGAATGATGGGAGTCGCGCAGACGGCGACAACAACGAGACAGCCAACGGACTTGACGACCAGCCGACTCGTGATGTTCCGCCAAAGTCATCAGGCGACACCGACTCGGCGGCGCGCATTCCTCGAACGACGAAATCTGCCGAAATCAAGCCCAAGAGCGAAGCCGACGCTGAGCGCAACCGCAAAGACTTTGAAGCGCCGCGTTCTCCTGCCATCTACCATCACCAACATCACGCCTCAATCACGTCAGACGACACACCTAGCTCTCCGACCCTCAGGCGCGCCGCTCCGAGTCGACATAGTATTCCCTACTTTCGCTACTTTGGTCCTACGGCCATTGTCCCCGGCTTCAAGCAGATGGTTGTGTCTGTTCGTAATCGGCGCCGGTCGACTGGCGGTTCCCTCTCAGCCACGTCTCACTTGTCAACTCTCAGCGGCCTTGTCGCAAGCAGCTCTGCCGCGGGAAGCGATGTGGTCGTTGAAGATCTACCCGTCTACGATCCTAACAACCCTGCTCCCGTCCACCCTTTGGTCATTCAACTTGTCAACACCTTCTTCCTCCACGTGGGATGCAACTATCCTTTTCTCAACCAGTCCAAGTTCCTGCGCCATGTCAAAGAGAAGCGCCTGGAGCCCATCTTGGTCGATGCAGTGTGCGCAATCGCGGCACGATTCTCGGACCTCCCCGCCCTAACAGGCGGCAATGACAAGATGCCTAGGACGGAAAGGGGACAGGTCTTCGCACAGAGGGCTAGACATGCCACTGTGGACACTTTTCCATGTCCGTCTGTGGGAGCCGTCCAGGCTTGCCTGCTCATGGCATACGAAGGATTTGGCGCAAACCAAGACAGCGCCTTGTGGATGTATCTTGGACTAGCCATTCGTATGGCCGTTGATCTTGGTCTGCAGATATGTGTTGGCATCCAATATCAGGGCGAAAAGGATCCTTGGTACACTCGACATCGAAGTCATGCGAACGATGAAGCTAGCCCCGAGGAACAAGAAGCAGATGCTGTCGACACCCTAAGTCCGCAGGAGCAGAAGGAAGTTGAACAAGAACGCATTGATACTTTCTGGTCTGTCTTTGTGCTGGACCGCTTCATTTCCTCCGGCACTGGTCGACCCGTCACCATCCGTGAGGAGGACTTCGAGCTCCCCTTTCCCGAGCCTATGATTGATCCCGCGACTGGCTGGCCTGCTCCATTTCCTATCTTCTTGGAGATTATCCACCTCTATGGCCGTGTGTGTGACGTATTGAACAACATCCACGATGCTCAAGACTTGACTCAGGACAAATGGAATAAGCTCTCCAAGATGGAGCATCAATTGACTAGGATGTATAAAAGTTGGGATGCGCGACTTCAATTCAATGTTAGCAACTTCAAGGCACCACATTCATCCTTCTACACTTTTGGTTCCACGCTCTCTTCATTATTTTGCACCAACCGACGCTTCTGACTCCTTTTGGCGAACTCCGGAGCGAACTGCAGCTGCTTTCAGATAGCCGTGAATTGAGCATGAGCAGTGCTAAAACCATTTGTGATATCCTTGCCTTTGCGGATTTGATTGACCCCAAAAGCTTTATTGGCAATCCCTTTACTAACCAGCCGATTTACATCGCGGCATGTGCTTTCTTGATGGAATCAAGCGCAAATGCCTCGGAAGGCCCGTCCAGGGAGGGCTCACCTCCGCCAGTCCCCGAGAATGGTCTCGTAAATCCAAGCAAGTCCTGCAAAGGGAAGCAGTCAAGGCATTCTCTTCTCGCCTCGGCGGCCAACCAGAACTATCAACGGTGTTACAACTCCCTCCAGCAAATCCACGCGTACTGGGGAGGTGTCAAGTATATTCTAAACGTCCTGGACCAGAAATCCAAGGGTAAATGGGACTGCGAGACATACACATCGGAAGAGTATGAGAGCACCAAGCTGCCGCCGCTGCGGGCCAACATAGGAGGGCAGTTTGCAAGATTTGACAGCATGGTTTCACCCAAGATTGGCGGGCCGCCAATTGCATGGAGTCTGTCTGGGACTGCGAACTCGCCAAACTCAAGCTTGACACTGATGTACCAAAATTTCAACCCTGACAGCGCGCCACCCAGCTTGACTGGTAGCTTATCAGTGATGCCACGAACATCTAGTGCGTCACCAGGGAGCATGGCCTATGATCCCATTCGACAGAGCATCCCAGACACTGCGAGCATGTTGCCCCCAGCTATCCCCCAACCAAATACTTCAGCGATCAGAAACTCTCCCCGGCCACAGCAGCATAGTACAAACCTGTCGGGCTCGAATGCCCGCAGCCAGACTGAACTGAAGTACGAGGGCATCTCCGAGGATACGGACGGGGCAAAGATGTTTATGCCTACTGGCTACACTCCCACAAGCCAAAACTCAGGCGGCTATGATGCCTATAATGTATCCCCCGTTGGTGGCATGGCGGGCGACTCGAATGCCAGGCCAGCCATTGTTACAAGCGCCGGAAGCACACAAAACCATGTATATTACGATCAGGGTATGACCTACCCGACAGCATGGGGCCCTATGATGGGCAACATGGACTCTATCACGTTTGACAGCCAGGATATTGACATTGGTGCCCTGGGACTGCATCAACCCGATCTGATGAGCGGGTGGCTGGAGTACATCCCCAATGACGTCCTAGGGTTGTTTGATGAAAACCAGGAGTTGGGGCCAGGGGTCCAGGACGCTTCATGACGGAGGGGCTTCTTTCTCTACATTGGGAAGGCGAATGAAGTTCCTCTACTACATGGCCGGCTCTTACGGTCGAGGTGTTCTGGTGTGACATTGGATTTTAGCGCATGCGGGTTTGGGAATCATGTGCATGTTATATGTATTTAATAATCTACTATGGGCGGCGTTTCTTGTATGGACGGAATAGGACAGGTGGAATTCACGGGGACTTGGGGACATGGGGGACATGGGATCGGGATACAAGGGACGAAGACTCAAAATACATTTCATTTTACCACCATGGTGGGTGGAGTCTGTTGGATATGATCTCTTATATCTCATGAACTTCCGCGCTGTTTGGGGCGTATTGAAAGAGAGATGTGTGTATCTATACGCTTTTTGACTTTGACATGTGCAAATCGTCATCTATGGCTCTGTATCCATATATCATTTCCTTCGAGCCTGGTTCCGTATTTTGTTGAAAAACCCATAACTCCCCCCTTTCCCTCCCTCTCAGGTCATCCAAACTCCCGTTATGGTTCATTAGTTCTGGCCAGGTCCCTTGGCTATCTGAATAGCTACCTGTCTTGAGTGCTGCGCCATAACTGCATCGGCAATAGCTAGCGCTGCCATGCCCTCCACGATGGGCACGGCACGGGGTACAACGCATGGGTCGTGGCGGCCCTTGGCTGCAAGAACGCCCTCGCCGGTGGCATCGTACAGAGCGGTGGTCTGGTCCTGGCCGATGGTAGCGGGAGGCTTGAATGCCACGCGGAAGAAGATGGGCATGCCGTTGGAAATACCGCCCTGGATACCTCCGGAATGATTTGTCTTGGTGACGAGTCGCGAACGCGGGATGCCGAGTTTCTGCTCCGCTGCGGAGACGGCCTGCTCGGGAGCAGGGGCGAAGGGGTCGTTGTGCTTGGAGCCGTTCATTTCGGTGCCGAGGAAGCCGGAGCCGATTTCGAAGCCCTTGACGGCGGGGATGGACATCATGGCGTGACCGAGCGTGGCTTGGAGTTTGTCGAAGCAGGGCTCGCCCAGACCTGCGGGCGCGTTGCGGATGACGCAGGTGACGCTGCCGCCGGTGCTGTCCTCCTGGTCTTTGAGCTCGGCGATGCGCTGCTCCATGAGCTTGTTGGTTTCAGCGTGGGGACAACGTACGGGGAGGAAGCTGTCGACTTGTTCGCGGGTGATGCTCTCTGCGAGGCTGAGGAACACGGGGTCTGCGCTCATGGCATCGGTGTCGCTGAAGAGTTTGATGTTGCCGACGGACGAGACGAAGGCGATGATTTCAACGCCATAGGCTTCGCGCAGCCATTTCTCGGCTACGGCGCCCGCAGCGACACGGCCAATGGTTTCGCGGGCGCTGGAGCGGCCACCGCCAGAGGAGGCCTTGATGGCGTATTTTTCGAGATAGGTCCAGTCGGCGTGGGAGGGGCGAGGGTAGAGGTCGATGGTCTTGTTGCCATAGTCTTTAGGGCGCTGGTCCTCGTTGGGGACAGTGAGGAGGATCGGCGTGCCGAGGGTGAGGCCGAATTCGGTGCCGGAGTGAATGGTGACGCGGTCTTTCTCGTTACGGGGGGTTGTGATGGAGGATTGGCCGGGGCGACGGCGGCTGAGTTGAGGCTGGATGTCTTCTTCGGTGAGCGCGAGGTTGGGAGGGCAGTTTTCGATGATGCAGGAGACGGATTTGCCGTGAGATTCACCGGCGCTGTAGAAGCAGGTGTTAGCAGAGGCTGCATTCCCTTCTCTAGATGTCGGTATCCCATCATCTCGGATAGCTGTCTTGCCACCAGTAGCCCTGGTTATCTGGTGGCTGGCTGAGGTGGAAGACGGCGATGCGCGATAGGACTGGGGGAGATGGAAGTGAGACGTACGTGGTAACGCGGAAAAAATGGCCAAAGGTCGACATCGTGGCGGTCGAGGCGATGACAGCCGTGGAGATTGAAAGATCAGCAAGTAGAAGTAGAAGTAGAAGTAGAAGTAGAAGATGAAGGGTAGAGAGTAGAACGAAGATGATGGAATCTGACGAGATGTGCCGATCTGATATAATAATAAGCCGATTTCGGTCGGAGGAGAGGTGACTGGACAAAAATTCAGGTGGTGGGGTAATAGTAGCGATAGCGGGGGAGGGGCAATATGTAATACTACTATTACCAGTTCAACTAAGAGACAGAGATATGTTTGTAGAAATAGCAAGAAAATAGTCCATTAAAAGTCAGACATTTCAATTTAACCAATTGATGAATAATAAGAAAGATTTAATTCATGACCTGGAGGAGGAATGTTGTTATACATATACATAGAGACACCTGAGCAGCTGATGAGATCTCCGGATATTTCTTTTAGCGGACAAAGTACGTACCTCCGGGCTGCAGACTTGGTGGGGCTCGGAGTTGAGATGACCAAAATGAATATGCAAGGCTGACAAAACTTCAGATCTCACCTCACACACCTCCACAAGATGCCATAGCTACTATAGACAGACCCAAATTCGTCTTCCAATCAATGCTGGGCTCGCCAATACGCTGCGGAGTCAGGGCCAGGGCCATTATCCCACGACCACAATGGACAGGCCTCTGCTCGCCGTCTCCATCTCGATTCTCCACTGAGGCAGCCTCGCATCCGTCAAACAAAGTCCAGGTCTACATCTCCAAGTCCAGGGACCCATTTCTCAATCTCTCTGTCGAGCATCACCTCCTCCAAACCACTCCTCCGGACTCTGTCATTCTCACTCTCTACGTCAACGCTCCCAGCATCATCTTTGGCCGGAACCAGAACCCCTGGCTCGAAGTCAACCTCCCTCGCCTCGCTCGAATTTCTCAAGACCCAGATAGCCTCGGATGGACCGACTCATCAGTGCAACTGGTGCGGCGACGCTCTGGTGGAGGAACTGTGTTTCATGACATTGGCAATGTTAACTTCAGCGTCATTTGTCCGTCCGCTGACTTTGATCGCAACAAACACGCCGAGATGGTCGTTCGAGCGTTGAAAGCCTTGGGGAAACACAATATGCGTGTCAATGAGCGACATGATATTGTCATGGATGTGTCCTCAGCCACCGAGCCAAGTACATTCAAGATTTCGGGCTCGGCATACAAACTGACTCGTCTGCGCTCTTTGCACCATGGCACATGTCTCCTTCGCAGTCCGAATTTGTCAAATATCTCTGGTCTTTTGCGCTCCCCAGCAGAGAGTTTCATCAAGGCCCGTGGCGTAGACAGTGTGCGCAGTCCGGTCAGCAATGTGGATGTCGACAATGTCGATTTTGAGGCCGCCGTGGTGGACGAGTTCAGGAATATGTACGGAGATTTTGATGTATATGATGAGTTTGATGATACAGCCCTGGAAGCGCAGAAAATCACCCGTGGCTATGAGGAATTGCAGTCAAGAAGTTGGATCTATGGACAAACGCCACGTTTCACCTTCAGCACATATCCAACTAAGGATGATCCTCGCCCACGCCCACGACTACCATTTGATGTAAGTCTCACCTCACTCTACTAATTCAATGCTCACATAGCTGACTCATACAAGTTGGATCTCTATCTCTCATCTAGACATGGCATCATAGAGGAAATGATCCTCAAAGACGGCACAACAGTGAATAAATGGACCACATCGGGGCTTCGTGGGCGCTCTCTTCACAACATAGACGATTGGACCGTGCTGCTGGCTCAGGCCGGCCTGGGCAGTACCGACTCAACCGAGATCGGGGCGTGGATAAATCGAGTCCTGGGGATTGAATTTACAAGAATATAGACTAGAAGCGAGTTGTGGTAAAACCACCCAAGTGCCACAACCAAGATATTGGAGAGATTCAGTGGATTGTTGATTTAAGGCTATTGATGGATACCTAAAGCATAGCCCAACCAAAACACCTAGCTGGCTAATTCAGGCCACTGGCTATCAACTTGCGTGCGTCGAATGGGGGCTATGGCATGTCTTGGCTGTCCAAGCCCTCTTGGGGTTATTCTCTTGCCCACTCACCACCCAATGGCGAGCGCCTCATAAGCGCCTGATATGGGTAGACAACAAAAGTGACAAGGGAGGACATCAAAGCAATCAAATTGATCCAATCACGAGACTGTCACGAAGCAATTATTACATGCCATGCAGATACCAAGAATAGACAGCCCGATCTCAGCGGTACCAGGCTCTCGCCAAGAGGAACCAATACTGTCCTACTCATATAAAGGCTGAGCCTTTCTTGATGACAAGCACGACGGGCCCGACGAAGTCGCTAAACATGATGAGAACGATTACACATTGGGCCGAATTGGGCAGCACAATGTCGTCATTGCTGTCTTGCCAGAAGGGGAGTACGGTACAGCCTCAGCCGCAGGAGTTGTTAAGGACATGCTCCATAGCTTTCCCAATGTGAGGATCGGCCTGATGGTCGGCATTGGCGGCGGTGCACCAAGTGCGGAGCATGATATCCGCTTAGGCGACGTTGATGTCAGCATTGTCCGTGACGGCAAAAGCAGTGTTTTCCAGTACGACTTTGGCAAGACCATCCAGGAACAGAGCTTCCAAACCACCGGCTTCTTGAAACAACCACCAAGAGTGTCGCGGACGGCCGTCAGTGGGCTCAAAGCCCAATATGAGTCTGATGGCCATGGTATTGAAGATGCTATAAACAGCATTCTTGAGAAGAAGGCTCGACTGCGAAAGAAGTATAAGCGACCGGATCCAACCAGTGATAGGTTGTTTGAGAGCAGTGCAGTTCATCCGACGACCGAGGGCGCAAGCTGTGCAGCAGTCTGTGCAGATGACCCGCTGGCCTTGATCGAACGAGACGAACGTACTGAGGAGGACGATAACCCAGCAATAAATTACGGCATTGTCGCATCGGCCAACCAATTGATGAAGGATGCGATTCTTCGAGACAAACTGGCGGCGGAACATGGCATTCTCTGTTTTGAAATGGAGGCGGCAGGCTTGATGAACCATTTTCCCTGCCTTGTCATTCGTGGTATATGTGACTACTCAGATTCGCATAAGAATAAGGAGTGGCAGGGATACGCGGCAATGACAGCAGCTGCATATGCTACGGACTTTCTCCGTCGAATTGCTCCCAATAGGATCGAAGCTGAGGGCAGGATCAGTGACGTCCTGGAATCTAGTTAGTCTTCTGAATCGCCTCATGTTAGTAAACTGCATTTCTGACTATGATAAGTGCAAGAAGATTTGCATCGTATCGGGTCTGTGTCGAACACAATCAAGACTAGCATTGACGCGATGAGATCTGATAGCCATACCTTGAGCATCAAACGCTGGCTTTCACCACCTGACCCTTCGACAAATGCTGCCAATGCAAGAGAGCTTCGGCACCAAGGGACAGGTATATGGTTCTTGAATAGCCCTGTGTTCGCCGAATGGAAAGAAGGATCACGGCAACTACGGGCTCTCGGGGTGTGGCAAAACCGTTCTCAGCACTACCATTCTCGACCATCTCATTGAACTCAACAATCGCCCCACTCTAAATTTCTTCTTCAACTTCAGCGATACAAGGAAGCAAAGTGTATCTGACGTGTTGCGCTCACTGATCTTCCAACTATACCAACGGCAGACCAAATCGAGAGGTGAAATCGATGATCCGTTCAAGGCTCACAGGAATGGGAATACACAGCCCGCAATTAAAACGCTCTCTGAATCCCTTCTGGCGATGATTCGAGTCTCTGGGGTGTTTAAATCGTTCTGGATGCTTTAGATGAGTGAACCATGAGGACCAAGCTACTGGTGTGGATGGAAAGCCTTTTGGCTAATCGCGAGCCTGCTCATGTTCAGGTCATTGTCACCGGACCGCCAGAAGCGGAGTTTGGGCAGTCCCTCCGTGGACCCTGACCCCAGGAAACTGCGTCCCTTTTGACAAAGAGTCCGTCAATGCAGATATTTGCTCATACATCAAAGCTAGAATTGAACAAAGTCCAGGGCTGCAAAAATGGGCCTCATCACCGTCTGTGCACAAACAGATCGAGGACAAAGTCAGCGGGAAGGCCGGTGGCATGTAAGAAACAATGAAAGATCGAATTTAATTAACAGCTGCGCTCAGGTTCCGGTGGGCAGCATGCCAATTGGACAGCTTCGAAGCATGTGTTGATCGCGAGGCGGTTGAGAACACTCTCAACAGTTTTCCATGAGACCTGAATACTACCTACGCCCGTATGATTCAGAATATTCCACAGGAACGAAAGAAGAAGGCAATCCGGCTGCTCCAATTTCTTGCCCATTCCGAACGTCCATTAACTCTCTCCGAAGCCGTGGATGTGATGACTATTCGTCTGGACAACACATGTAGCTTCAGTGCAGAAGATCGGCTGCCTCGGCCAACAGATATCACAAAACATTGTCCAAGTCTGGTCTTGCTTTCTAAAACCTCAAAAAGTTATCGAGCGGAACACGTGCTGCAATTAGCTCACTTGTCTATTAAAGAGTACCTCCTACATCACGACACCGAGGGATTTCATGACAAAGAAGCCAGCATCAATATTACACTCACATGCTTATCCTACCTTGGTAGTGTTCGAGAATGCCACTATGACAAAATAACAGCGGAATTTCCTCTGGCAAGGCATGCGGCAAACATTGGGATGGATCATGCTAGACCCGCCGAAGTCTCAGAAGATGTCGTCGCAGCAGCAGTAGGCTTCTTGCAAAACGAAACCACGTTTTCACTATGGTTCGAATTATCGGCTCAATGTCATAAGTCAAACAACACACCCAAAGCCATATATCACACATGCGAAGCAGGTCTATTAGAGACATCAAGAATACTGTTAACAACCGAGTCGCATATCAATGTAAGCTGTGGTAAATATGGCAACCCTCTACATGGTGCTATATATGGAGGCTATAAAGATATTGTGCAAATGCTCCTAGATTGGGGAGCAGATATTAATGCACAATATGGCTGTTTTGGAGGTTCTCTCGATGCTGCAGCATATGGAGGGAATAAAGATATTGTGCAGATGCTCCTAGATTTAAGAGCAGACATCAATGCACAAGGTGGCGTGTATGGCAATGCATTCCAGGCCGCTACAGAAAAAGGCCACAAAGAGGTTATGCAACTACTCCTTGCTAGAGGAGCGGAAATTAATCCAAAAGATGGCTTTACCAATGCACTCCCGGCTGCAGCAGTAAGAGGCCATAAAGAGATTGTGCAACTACTCCTAGATGGAGGAGCAGGTAGTGCTGCGCAGAGCGACGGCCTTCGAGCGATTGCATTTAGTGGACACAACGAGATTGAGCAAATGCTCCTAGATAGAGGAGCGAAAAGACAGAAAGCCGCAGGTAAAAGGGACAGCGGGGATATATTTCATCATTGTTGTCAAGGAGCAATCTGATGAAATTCATGGCGTAGAAACAGGCCTGCTGTCAAGCTTATTATCTCCGGTCCAGTCGCTTGATAGAGTACATTACGAAGTTACGGACGGCCTATTTGTCTTGCTGTGGTGAAGTCTTACATTTCACGGCGTCTGGATGAGCATTTAATACGTTGTCATCTTGCCCAGGTATCAAGTAAATCTCGGTTGGGCAGCTACTTACTATAAACGCAGCCTCGCAAGGCAAAAGGTGCAATTTTATTACAGTGGATATGCCTTTGTTGGTTGAGGTGCCGCGATAGGCGACTTGTACCCTTGTCAGCATCACCTAGTCGTGCTCTTGAGTGCTTCTAGAAACGAGAAAATACTGCAAGGCGACGCTAATTAACAGGCGCTTCCAAGGCTTCTGCCTTAATGTACGAATATTCGCGACGGTGCGCCTTGGCCTCGGTACAGATCTGACTTGGGAAGGATGCACTCCTAGTTAGAAAAGTAATCCAATTGGTTTTTAAACATGTGGCCCTTATTGTTCCCCGTTCTGACGTTTTCTGTTTCTTGTTCACTAGGGGGATATGACCCCATATGTCTTCCAAGCCACAAGAGGCAGCCGGCTCAGCTGAGCTGAGCTGAGCGAAACACATAACTATCGGGCCCCAAAACACCGTCGCGGCACTCCACCAAATCTGCTCCTCTCCCTCCTTCTCCTCCCCAGTGCCCATTAAATGCCGCCCGTTGTTTTGTACCCGGGGGTCATTACTACTAGTAATCGTAGTACCAACACGCTGGATCCAGATCGCCGGGTATTTCTAGCTAAGGTTGCATAGGCATGGCTCGGGCCGTCCCGCTCAATCTAACTCTGTATGGACACCTCGACAAAGTCAGCGACTCAATCAGGCTGCTCGAAATTCTACCTGCCAAGTTCACAACCTCGCCCATCCTCTGTCGCCTCTCTATCGTCTCACTCAGTTCCGATCCTCCGCCAAGCTTTGAGGCCCTCTCATATGTTTGGGGCAGCGCCGACTTCACAGAGACAGTCCTCATTGACGGGCATGAACGTAAAATCACCAAGAGCCTAGACCAAGCACTCCGTCGCCTTCGGAAAAAATGGCGCAGCCGGGTCATTTGGATCGATCAAGTGTGTATCAACCAAGACGATCTAGCAGAAAGAAGCAGTCAGGTCCTCCTCATGGGCAAGATCTACTCCACTGCGCGACGCGTCGTCGCTTGGTTGGGAGAACCTACGTCACCAGGGAGTGAGAGGGTGCTTAGATGGGCATGCCACTGGCTCGTAGGCTTGTACCACAATAAGAACTTCCCCTCGCTATATTTGACTTCACCAAACTGGTCAACTCGAAGTGTATTGAAGAAATTTATCTATTTGGCTATGATGTGCATTCCGGTGGAAGTTATACGCATGCATCTCAAAGCCAAAGAGTATCGCCTCATGAAACAAATCAATGGAACCCTTTCGCGATTCGACAAGCATCGCTACTGGACAAGAATGTGGATTCTGCAAGACTTTTCCCTTGCGCATCGGCTGCCGGTGTTGATCTACGGAAGTACCATCTTGGCTGATGAAGTCCTCAAAGCTTCATTCTGGGGCCGTTACAATCTTGGGTTGCTCGACAGAATGGCACGACCACTTGAAGAGGGTTTCAAAATTGGATCGCGACATCTCAGCACTGAGGAGATTCTTGATGTTCAAAAGGAAACACAATCCATGAAAGAGCAGATGAGTCCTATGAATGGGTTTGGTTCTGGTCTGCACCTTAGCATACGAAATGTGCGACAATCCCGCAACGGGACCTTTTCGTGGTTCCTTATCAACACCTACGGTCTGCAATCCGGTGATCCTCGCGACAAGGTTTATGCCTTGTACTCCATGGTTCAACAACCTTACGACCTACCAGCGCCAGACTACACAGCTCCTGTGGATGTGATTGTAAGGAACGTCGTTATCCGCGCCATCTCTGTCGATAAAACGATGAGCATCTACGATTGGCTTGCACCATCGCCAGGAGAACCTTACCCCTCCTGGACGCCCAATATGAATGATGCGCAACAGTGTTTTGAGCAATGGTGGTACTGCATGAAGAGAATTTTCGACTTTATGCCTACCGGGCCAAAGGCTAGCGGGAATTACGCCGCCGATGTCATCTTTGAAGATGAGCGGAAAATTTTGAACGCAAATGGCCTGGATGTCGATATTGTGGACAATCTGTTTGACATGCCCTCCAATTGTGGGTTGGAAAAATGCTGTGAAACGATATGGCGATGTGCAGAAGCTGTCAGACGAACAAGTGGATCTTGGAAGTCGACGGCAGCAACGGGAGAAATGACTACAACTGTGGCGAATGAATCGATTTCTGTACAAAGGCCGTGTAAGCTAATGCTCTTGCTTTACGAGTTGTGGGAAGTGGTTGAGGTCTTGGATCCTCGGTCAGCAGCCATTCCTCCGAACAAACAATCTGTGCCAATTAGTCAACTAATGGCAAACTACATGTTATCCAATAATGGAGAAGCGACGATTAAATCTAAGATCAACGGCGTTAGACAACAATGCGATAACTTGGAGGGCAGTGCCCTCTTTTGCACGGCGAAGGGCTTCGTTGGCTTCGCCTATAGCCGGCAGCAAGTTAGGCAAGGTGATCAACTGGTTATCCTTTGTGGAGCGAATTTCCCGTATATTTTGCGACCGGTAGGGTCGCGATATCATAATATGGTTGGGTCAGTGTATGTGTCTGGCGTTATGGACGCGCAACTTGTCGAGCAACATAGGGCGGCACATGGAGCACAGGCTTTTCAACGTTTTAGGATCAAGTAGGCGACTGCGTCTCAGGGAGATGGAGTATACATCTTGTCTCTGTTGATGTCGAAGGCGGATCTGTTGTTGATGGTTGAATGGGATCTGATGACCAGTGTAGGCAAAATTGTTGATGGGATGTCGTCGTCGACTTCGCCTGGGGAATGCGAAAGCTGCTGGGTGTGTTCCTTGATATCTGAGGGAGCGTTTTTGGCTTCATCGTGATGGTGATCGAGTTTTGTGGCAATATCTCGGTGTCTCTTGAGAGGTTCCATTGGTGAACACTGGTATGGAGTGTCATAAGAGCGTAAAGTTGTTTAATTCGTCATCTAATGTAAGATGTAAGATGCAGGGGGTAGTGCTGATATCCCTGTCTGTCATTTAGGCTAAATTGTGACCTAGTTTACCTTATGGAATTGCATTATGTGTCTTGAAACAGGTTCTAATCGACCATAGTCCTCACACAAGAAATACAGCACATCTGCCTCCCCATTTCTGATGAATTGAAGTCTGCCTGAACAGGAAGCTTTTTTCGTGGCGATCCTACGCCCTTTTATCATGTTAAAGAACGGATCTCAGGGATCTCTTAGAAGTGACCATGTGCCGAAAACGGGCGCATCCTGCATCTGTTTCCACTACTAGTACTCCGTACTTCGTATGTCCTCTTGAGCAAGGACCTTGATAGCTACATACTAGTAAAAGTCTGTTTTTCGTATCCATTTAGTGTCCTGGGTCTTACACATATGCCGGTGGCGTGATCGCGGGGTCAATCGTGCACTTTGGATTACACGGCTTGGTCTGAGCTCTGAGCACTCCGAATATTGCTCGGATTAGAAATCATAATGACCATCTTCAGTACAAGGCCATCATGAAGCTTCGCTCACTGAGTGGACTTCGGTGAAACTATTTGGGTAACAGTGCTTATTTAGCTTTCTCGATGCGAAGGTCACAGACAATCAAATACTAATATATGCGACCAATTGGTATTAGTTATTCTCTTTCAGGTGCTGGCTTGTCCGACTATGAGGAATCCTAGCCTCGGTGCTGACGAAAGACACTCGGGCCAGCTTAGTCAAGCCATCCTAGTAAGCAAAATACATAATAGCACCAGTTAGTTCCGTTGAGATCCAATTGTGACTCTATAATTACTGATAAACGGGCGCATCGTACTCGTATAATGTATCGCAGCCCAAAGGGAGTTGTTTCACTAACCTGCCACCAGGTTGACCCGTAGTAAAAGGTAGACTAGGATCATGAAAATTATACTCATAGCTTACGAATCCTTTTAGAGCCACTAAAAGTTCTATACTAGAATGTTCGTTGCGCCTTCCAAACAGCCACTAAAGCTGAATGAGTAAGACCACAACTGTTGGTGAAAACATATGGAGTAATAAAAGAAAGACTACGGAGTATATCACGTTAATGTTTATTTCATACGGAAACGTCGGGAACTACTCCACATATCAGTATGATTATTAAATAAACAACTCTAACTAGTACTATATAGGAAATGGAAAGCGGATTTTGCGGTTTATACTAGCAGTACTACCTACCGACAAGTACAACATGAATATCTCTGCGGAGTACTCCAATACTACTCTACTTGAGAATTAATTTAGTAGAGGTATTGTCGAAGGGTACTCCGTACCTTTTCCTATTCTATTGTATATATATATATATATATATATGTATGTATGTATGTGTGTGTATGTGTGTATGTGGGTATAGAGATGGGGAGAGTCGAGGTAAGATAGATGATGTGCAATATATAACAATGACGACAAAGGTCACACCATACGTACCCATCTGTCAATCATCTTGAAAGCCATAATCCACCTTCAATCAGCCCGAAAACATCCAGACTCTAGTCTGAGTTAATCGGGTTGGTCATAAGTTATGCACTAAAAGATTCTAGATGGCTTCTAGTGCCTAAGTGGAGTCTAGGGGGCTACGGGAAGCCCGGCATGACACTCATCGGGCGGTTTCGCAAAGCGGCATCTGGTTTGCCTTGATGCCCGTGATGTCTCAGGGGGTAAGCAGAGCAGAACCCGATCACGTATTGTACAATTACGATCAAAATGGTGAACATAGGGCTATATAGGTTATGGAAGGCTCCAATTTTTTACTATAAAAAAATGTGCAAATAACTTGAGCTGTAACCACCGGAGTCCAAAATGAGTGCAGGCAGCAGCTCATTAGAGCTTGCCAGCGATATCCTGGAAGTGTCACCCAGCACTGCAATCCACCCCAACCGATTTCGGAAAGTCCTTGTTACAATACAGCTTTCAGGCATTAATTTCGCTTCAAGTGCCGTCAATGGAATCATCACCGTGGGCCTGCCGATGATCACAGACGACCTCCAGTTACCTCTATCGCTCTCCTTCTGGCCACTCTCCGTCTTTAGCCTAACGACCGCATCAACTCTCCTACTCTCTGGAGCTATTGCCGACTGTATTGGCTCCCGAAGCGTTAACCTTGCTGGTTGTTTTATTAATGGAGCACTTATACTGGGCGCTGGAGCCTCTCGAGATGGAAGAGAGCTCGTGGCTCTGCGTGCTGTCCAGGGCATCGGCTACGCGATGCATTTATCGTCCTCAGTCGCAATCGTTACCCAGTTATTACCCAGTGGCCGAGGTCGAAATGTTGCCTTTTCATGCTTGGGACTGAGCCAGCCGTTAGGCTTCTCATTTGGCCTTGTGCTCGGTGGCGTTCTGGAGAATACCATCGGATGGCGTGCTGGCTTCTATATCTTTGGTGGCCTAACATTTGCGCTTGCGACAACTGGACTGTGGGCAATACCAAGAAGCTCACAGATCAAGACTGTCCGCGGCGTCCTAAAGGGGCTGACGCAGAAAGTTGACTGGGTGGGCGTTCTTCTAATATCTATGTTTATGGCTATGCTATCTTATCTGCTTGCGTGAGTACCTCCTCCTCGTTCAGAATGGTTACACTGGTGCTGACAATATAGTAAAGTGTCCTCAGTACCGACATGTATAAGATTCGAAATGCAGAGACTATTGTACTGTTATGTCTTAGTGTAATCGCCTTACCGTCATTTGCTCTATGGGTTCAACGACAAGTACGCATCGGAAAGCCAGCTCTTATACCAAACTCTCTCTGGAAGAATACATCATTCGCCGGCATGTGTGCGATCATCGCTTTCTCCCTTGCCGTCGTCAACACTCTAGAGCTATTCGCCAGCTTATTGTAAGTTAGACGCTGCACTTCTTTTGGCATTCCTAATAGCTTTCCAGTTTCCAAAATGTTCAGCATTTATCCGCACTCGAAGCTTCGATCCGCATCGTTCCCAGTCTAGTTGTCGGCGTGGCTCTTAACGTCGTCATGGGCCTGTTTGTCCATAAGATGCCTGCACTATGGATTGTCATCATCTCGTCTGCATTATGTGCTGGCTCCCCGCTGTTGATGGCAGTGATAGATCCGCAGTCCTCATACTGGGCGAATGCATTCGTGGCACAGCTGCTGCAACCACTCAGCACTGACGCAGTTTTCACTGTTGCCCTTATCGTCATTACAGAAGTATTCCCAGATGACACTCAAGCTCTAGCTGGCGCAGTATTTAATACCGCAGCTCAATTTGGAGGGGCTCTTGGCCCAGCTATTATGCAGGTCATATCCACAATAGTTGCCAAGAAGCAGGAGGGAAATCCTGACGCATATATGCAGGGTTTAAGAGCGAGTTGGTGGGCTATGTTCAGTTTCATGCTGGTTTGTGGTGCTCTGGGAGCCCTCACTCTCCGGAGAACAGGCAAGGTGGGCTTGAAACACCAGTAGAGGGCTGGTCTCTCTTAATGCGTTATATAAAAGCGATGAATTTATGACTTTTTTTGTATCTTAGCGAGAGATTTAGCGAAAAACATCCACGGGCGCCTCAACGGCTGCACAGGTGGTCCTGACACAAGGGCAACCACGCTTAGAGTCAGTGTAATTATTGAAGTCGTCTGTTGACTGACAGGGCCCAAAAAGTCCCGTTGAGCATAGCAACCCAGCTGCAGCTAGACACTTTGACTGCGGGACACAAATCTCTAGGTCTTACTTCTAGTAAGCGTCAAGATGTGGAAGTCAAGACATGAGAGCAGCTAACGCGGCAGACGCGTGGCACGTTGTACGAATCCAAGACCAGCTCTCCAGCAATGCACATCAAAACGTCATGGTAGTTCAGGATGCGGGGGACTACTCTCGCTGGTGTCAGTTCATTACAAAATGTCGACATTCTCAGACTGGACGCTGTGGTGGAGGTCGATGTTTGCCAGAGAAAGGGGCATACTCTTGTCCGGAGCAACTACGAGAGTGTGTGCTCCGTATCCGTATCTCCACAGCCTAAATTTAGTGCCTTGCTCCACCAAGGGAGCTAAGATATCTACGATTCAGGACGGACACGGCACGGCGTCTTGTGGAGGGGCCGTTTCTCGCAAACTCTGTTGTTTTCTTGCATAGAGCCCAGTGGCTAGGCTGCACACTATGGTCCGCGATCCCAGAAGATGTTTATGGCACCACCGAAACTAGAACTAACGATAGCACTCCATAAAGAGGAAGTAATATATAATCTAGGTCCTCCTCGGATATCTGGAACTGAAGTCAATCCGCTTCCTCCAGCACGCATTGGGACATTAAACACACTTCCCACAGAGTGAAAAAGAAAGCGACGAGCGTGTCATTCAACTCCATTCACGCCTTTTGCGCAAGTGTGTTCTAGTAAGCTCTTATTAGCATCTTCCCCAACAACAGCGTATGTGATTGTCTCGCATCTTACCGAATCTGGTACATGGATAAAATAATAGGAAACAGTCCAGCAAGACAAACGAATCCAACAGCTACCCATCCAGGGATGTATGCATACGATACCATCGCCAGGGATAGGAACAGAAATGCTGTGATAAGCAACAAATATTGTGCAGCGGAGGCCAGAATACCCAAGGGCTCCCATTTGTTAAACCAGGCTTCGTCAGCAGAGTCTCTATCTTGCTGAAAGATCGTAAGCATGCTAGAGCTGTAGCCTGCCACAGCTATAGTCAAGATGAAACAGAGCCATGCAATTCCCAGAAAATTGCGGACGGTTGCCATCGTAAACGGTGGCGGGTCGGGTTTCCAGAGGTCGGCCGGGTCTTGCATTTGTCCAGCCATGACTGCAAACGTCGAGGCGCCAAAGATAGAAACGCTGAAGACCAGTGATACGAACATTTTGTAGCTGTCAATAGAGCTTTCCATCTGATGGATTCTTTCCGGTCTAACAGCTAGACTCTTGCTCCCAGCTAGAACTGGGGTTTGGGTGACGACAAAGGCGGGGAGTTTGGTTCCATATTGTGTAAGTGGTTCGTTTATCGGCCGGCAATCCCCTAGTGTAGACATATCTGTGGATTTTGAGGATCGGGTATTTAATGAGGACTTGAACCAAGGCAAGGCGAAGATTAGTAGTTGTTGGAGGCAGATGCCGTTGGAGCCCAATGGGCGAATATTATGCATGTGAGACATGCAGCGGCATTTGAGTACACGTGATTTCTGTGATGCCTATTATTCCAATGCGGCTTCAAAGCACGCCTAGGCACGACTTTCAACCATGGATAATAGTATCAACTAACCAATTTTATCATCGTTGACATACTTGCTCTCTGCCACAATGTCTCGATTGTCTCGTAGAACCCTCGCGTATTCCAACAGCAGTCTCAAAACATACAATGTCATGTCCTCTTTTCTCAAGACTCTTCTTGCCCATTCAGCGCCTCCAACACCAATCTTCATAGCTTCTTCGTCATTTTGGATGCAGGAGGTATTGTTAGTATTCTGCATGCAGTCCCCAAAGAAATATTCCAAGATTAGCCATAGGTCATCGAAGCGATTATCCATCGGAACGAAATGTTTCCAAGGAACAAGACGGGACTCGTGCCATTCATCATAAATCGTTGCCTTGATCGGTACCGAATTGGAGAACATGAAACTGTGGAATCTCCCTGAGTCAGGTCAGTAATGCGATCCGGCCAGGGAAAAAACAAGGGGTCGATATTTACCACTGTATCCATTCCCATCTACGTCAACTAGGAATTTATTTTTCTGCCCGCGTTTCAACGGAACCGTTCTCAAAGAATGGTATGTTTCGTCAAGATAAATACAGCCCGATATCCCATCAGTTCGAGGGGGCTTTTGCTCCACGCAGCCAAAGGCGTCGAATCCGATATCCAGCTTGTCTTGTACAAAGTTTAAGAATGCATTAGCATCGGCGATGCTAGCATTTTGCAAAGTCTGACAAAGCCGATCTGAAATGGCCCATGGGAAGAGACAACTTCCCTCACGCATGATTTTCTCAATCACGGTGCTATTCGTCATTGTAACGAGACGATGGCGATGGAAGCTTTTCCAGTTTGACTCATTCACACGCCCTCCGCTGTTTCCTCCTCGCCAGAAAACATTATTCTCCTTCTGGCTCCAATTGCCGTAAATATCTGGCGCGTAGAATCGCTCATGCAAGGACCAATATAGCAAGGATGGTATGCGAATCTCGTGATTAACTTGGCTGACTCTCTGAACGGAGAAGAGGGGAAATAAGTTCTTTGTGGTTAGCTGATAGTTGGGCGCAAAGAATGTACCGTGGAGGTGAAGGAGGTCAGGTTGGTGACATGGGCTTTTTGATTGTTGGAAATCAGACACGATGCCGTCTTTCATGTGAGCGAAAGTATTGGCGTGGGTATGAACGGATACCTGCCCAGAAGGAAGTGACTGACGACTCGCCGAAGACTCTGGGGAGCATGCAGCTTGGACCAGGGCTGGTGTGTGCAGTCCTATTTTCACTTAACACTGGCGTTCCCAAGGCACGTTTTGAAGCGTCTCAAAGGTCCTACCTTCTTTCCACATGATATCGTTGTCCTTTTCAATAATACTACCTGTCTTTGCCGCCTGTCGGAGGATCTCCACATCCTCCCACGGAGTCCATATTCTTGGGGAGATGAAAGCATTGAAAGCGATATTCACGTCCGGCAATATCCCTGCACCTTCCTGCACAGCAACATTCAACATTTCGAGGAACAAGTTGCAGAAATCGTCGTTTAGACATTCAGTGCCCGGTTTCCCATCCCTAATCCAAAAGGCATCGACATCATTCTGCTCCGACATCGCAGTAACGGCCTGAACAATTTGGCGCAAAGCGCAAGGCGAAAGAGCCCAGAACGGCTCCAGATCCTCATAGATTGGGTCCCAGAACTATTCAATCACAATCGCGTCATATTTCCTGGCTAGGTTGTACCACGCGGTGTAGCCAGGGGGAGGGTCTCTCCCGCGACGCGCCACGTATGCTGCGACAGAATCTTCGTAGGAGTGAGTCTGGCTGGAAATCAGATGCTGAAACTCATTTTCTGCTTGGAGAATACGCCAATAAATCGGGTGGTGAGAAGTGACGAGTGGCTCTCTCCTAACGAAGAAGCGATAGCCAAAAGAAAACGCCAGAACTAAGACTCCATGGATCATCCAAGAGCGGGTGATGGATCTTGTGGAACTGACAGGCGTTGTGCCTTGGTTGGTCTGTGTCTTTAGAAAGGGGCCTGGTGTGACGGCTGAACAGAAGACACTCTGGCAAAGTTGTACAAAGGCTGTCAGCAACAAAGTCAGAAGATACCACAGGCGACAACGGTCTATTGCTCCGTACACTAAATAGGAGTGCCAGTTGATCTGAGTAGGGGCCTTTGAGGCCAACTATATGTGCCTTGTGTCAACACGGGATATCTAGTAGGCCAACGGAGAGAAGAAACAGATCGACTCATCAATCAGGGGGCAAATCCAGATGACATTGTGGGGGTGGCCCCGCTAACATGCTAGTCGAATACTTCGTAGCTAGTAGTAGCATTAGCATTGTACTTTATTAGAGAGTCTATGTTGGGCAGCATTGGCCTCTCTCGCACATGAAATCAGGGGTATCATCCTGGTAAACCTCTTGATGCTAAGCTAAGAATAATTATAAGATAATCACACAATGACACTACAATCTTAGCCAGCTATGCAAAAGCAAAAGTCTGACACTAGTAAAGCCACAATCATATACGGAGTACTCCGTATGCTGTTCTCAATTTTGAAGACAACGTGCATGTCAGCACAAGGGGATACCGGGTTATCCGGATACGAAGTGAAATCCTCCTCTTACATTCCTAAGCATCAAAGTCGGTACAAGTCATCTCAAAGTCTAAAAAACCAGTCCAGTTTCATTTCCGATCCACAAGATTGCTCCTTAACGTCATATCAATGTCTAAAAACTCCCCACTATTCCTCACTGCCTTCCTTTCCAAGACCGTAGCGTCGGTAATAGTTGGCATTATCAGCTTGACGCTTAGCGGGCTCCTTCACATCATCCTTTGCAAAACCGTAGCGTCGGTAATAGTTGGCACTATCAGCTTGACGCTTGGCAAGTTCTGGCTCGTTGGTGTCAACAGCGGGATTCTATGCAATGTTAGAAAGTGCCAGAAATTATGTGCATAACGGGATCCGTACCGCTGTGACAAGTCCGGCACTAACAGCCGTTAAGACAACGTAGAGAAGCTTCATGCTTTCAACTTTCTCGAGATTATTGCTGGTTTGGTAACTGAGGAGTGTATGAAATGGGAAATGTTGGTATAGCTGGGTAGATACTCTAGCCTGCTCTTATATGTTTGCGAGCATGCTAATTTTGGTGTAGAAACTAGTGGCATGAAGTATAAGCATAACCTCCAAGTTAATTTTCAACCATATTAGAAATTAAAGGATTGATTTCAAGTAGTAGTCCTAGTGGGTCGACATAAAACGTTGCATCACCTTGATATTACCTGACCAGTAATATGAACTAAACTGTCCACATATTCCCAGTCCCACTTACACAAGATGGACGCGTCACTTCTTTGTTTGACTCTATAATCTATACCTGCAGTTATATCCTCGGTGCCTAGTCTCACCGCTCTTTGCTTCCTATTCTGGATTCCACTATAGTCCCGTACGAATATTGGTAGGATCGATAGACATAGACATGTTTACTGGAAGTGGCAAGTCACGCCGTCGTAAGGAATAACCCCTTGTCATGTGTCTCGACCTAGACGAAAAGTCTCCGAGAAATTTCTAAATTCTGACACTAGTACTGGTAACTCCCGCAAGTATGAATCCTGTTCTTAATTCACAAGGCGTATCGTCCGTCAGCGTATGGGTGATTCTGAGAAGTCCATAGTACGGCCTCGTACTATGGGTCTTGTCGGCGGTTCAAGCATCAAGCAGGCAGTCTTTATGCACAACTTATGCTTGATCAGTGAGATTATTACTAGTATTTTTATTATTTACACATCCAGGTTAACCACAGTTGTTGGTTCTTGTTTCATAGGTACGCTAGTTCCCCATCCCATTCTCTGAGAGACATTCTTCGACGAAAACCAAATCGGATTTTGGTCCATAATCCACTGCCGTATCTGGTCAAAGTTGCGGCAAGTATGTTTTGTGTGCTCCGCCAGGACTAAGCCCTCGCGAGGTCCGTGATACTCAAAATACATTGGCGCAAGATCAGCATTACACTGCACGTACTGCCGCAGGTAGTCCACACAATGGCCTGTTGATAGCCAGTTAGTATGTGCTAAGGAGGAAACGAGATGATCTAAGAAAATGCTTACTGATGTGTGCTGCAAAGCTCCTATCTGTCAAATCATACTCTGGGTAGTATCGGGGATAAAGTGTCCGGCGGATCATGTTCTAAATGATAGTCAATAAAGCATTCACGCACGATGTGCTGAAATGACCATACAAGGCAGTGTAATGCATGGAATACTTCTAATCCCATCATGTAGTTTCCGTCAGGGTAACCGTATGTTTTATCCATGATGGGCTTGGCAGTCTCTCCAGTTCGGTTCAGGTTGATTGCTATGGTTTGTCAGTCATGTGTTACTCATCCTTAGTCTTGGTACTTGAGGGAAAGTATCTTGCCTGCTAGCATTTAATCCCAGGCTTCGTCCATCTCCGGGTCTGGCGATCCAGCGTACCGCCTCGTGCCATTCTCCCATTCAACCTGCCACTCCCATACTTGAGCAGTTTTATTTGGCCGTAACCGGGGATGGTTATGAAATTCTTTTTGATCGAGAGAAAACAGGCCTCGGAGCTCCCCTAATGTTGGTCAATAGTGAAATAGATGAACATAAGGCTGGTAGAACTGACAGTAGTCTGTTGGTAAACCCTCTTCCCAAGATCCATTTTGTAATTTTGTCTTTCTTGTCGCTCCATTCCAAAGGATCGCTATGAGGAAGACCAAGGTGAGTGTCTCAAGCACGCAAACCAGACCTAGGACTCTTCCCCATTTCTTAGTGGGCTGGTTGTGTGGGATTTCAGCATCTTCTGAAGTTGACAGTTCTCTGTAGGCTTGCCGAAACATACTTCGTATGAGCACCTCAGAGAGCAACGAGACCGGTACGCAAGAGAACCAAACACAAAAGGGGGATCACAGCAACAAAGCATACACCATTCTATGATGTGAAGAGTCTTGCTACTTGGACAGGTCGCTTTACCCACTTACACCGGGAACTCACGTGCACTCATTCTGCTATATCCTTGCAACGCTGAGATTCCGTATATACATTTCGGGCGCATGTCAGCGTACCAGCCCGAATAGAGACTTTTCTTCCGCTTAAGGATGTCTAGTGAGCCTAGCTGCATCAGCAAAGTTGAGGAATCTATTCAGTCTTGTCGATCACCCCCAACTCAAACTCATCCGTGCTGACAGGACAGGGAATGGAATCCTTCGGCTAATTCATTAACGTAATTACTATTCTACCTTCCAATGTGTCATATTCACAGGTAAAAATTACTCTACAGCCTCCAAGGATCAAATATGCAGTGCTATAAAAACTTCTTGTGTTTATACATCACAGGCCCAGCAGGTTATTATTTGATTGGCTTATAGAAACGAAATCCGCCAATTGGTGCCTCTTCACAGAGGTACTACCATAGTTACGCTGATCTTGACTTCGCCACGCAGGCATTCTACGGCAAGAGGATTGTACAACTATGCAGGGTAAGAGGAATTAATAGTGAAATAATTAGTATCTGACCCTTGTGGGGTGGGTGTACGGAGTGCTCGCGAGATTGCTATAGATAAACCTGGTAAGGCTATGTAGTATCCACTCGAATTAATCCGCATCGTATACTTCATGGGGCAGAGAGGCTGATGTGAGATGAAAAGTTGACATCACGTTTATGCCTGACTTGGGAAAGAAAGAAAACGTTCATAACATGGGACCAGGGGCTAATAGGACTACCCAAGAAATTGTTTCCAACTCTCAAACCTATCACCATATTCATCAAATGACTGATGTAATCGCGATGATTCAACAGCATGACTCTAGAAAATCTCTCGATGAGGACGAGAGAATTTCTACAGAGGACAACCGACTCAGTTCTAAACACTTCCTTCTTCCTCAACGAGAAGCACTATGACCAAGTCACCCTGTTGCTCTAGGTTTCTTCATTACGTCGGTGCTTCTCATCATATTTTCCATCGCCTTGTTTACAGCAGCCTTGACAACTAAATGCAAGGCTTGCGAAATTGACGATAAAGCATGTGAAGCACGGCTGTCAACATACTGTACGGAGAAACATCAACAGTTGTTAGGGTGTCTAGTAATGATTTGCTGACCGGGAAGCAGCGCCGGCACTCGATGGAGTCGAATACGAATGGGTGCAATGGCCAAACAAATTCCCACAAAAATCCCAGTACCGAGGAAAACCTACATCCGAACTCGAGGAGGCATGGGAGAAACTTGAGAAGAGTATGTTAGATTGGAACAGAAGTTTAATGCCGGTTGCTGTCTGTGCTAAGCTCATCGTATGATACAGCTCAGTATATCAACATTCCACAACAAAGGTTAGCCGACCTGGGTAAGAATTCTACCTATAACGATCACACTTGGTTCGAAGTTTATGAGGATGCCGCCCACGATTAATGCGGGCATGGAGATGTGGCATCAAATCCACTGCCTGGTACGACAAATCTCCTTGTTAAATGACACACAATTGCGTACAAATTGGTATATATACTTATATACAAGTTGTGCTTAGAACCTTATCCGAAAGTTTACCTACCAGGATACCTGGGACTACTCAAGCAACGAGGAGTGGACGCAAGGACCGAAGATGTTACGCCACCACGTAGATCACTGCATTGATGCACTTCGCGTGACACTCATGTGCTCAGCAGACACGACGCCGATCCTGCTTTATAACGACCCAGAGAGTCCAAATGGAGCTTCCTTTGATTTCGAAACCCGACATCGATGTCGCAAGTGGGACAAGCTGGTTGATTGGGCTGTGGCGCACAGAGTCCCCTGAATTGTTAACTTATTCGTCTAGAGTGGCATATTGCGTTGGCATGTTTGTCGAGTCTAGCCGGTACAAAGACCGGCCTGACTAGCTTGATCGTTCCAAACAACCACTGTTACAGATACCATCAATGTGGTAATGAGAACGATTTTAGTGATGGTACTTATCTCGATCACTTGTTGTATGTATCTATTTAGGCAGCGGTTCTTTCCGACTTTGTTAGTTATCGGATCCAAGACAACAGATCTGTATCCCTTCTTCAATCCCACAAGGCCTTTGATAGAGTGAGTTGTTCATTTTGAATGCCCTCCATCGGCTAATTCCTCAAGCTCTGATATAATACTTGGTCATGGCTCTCAATGAAACGGCAAAAATGGCTATCAATTTCGGTCCCACCAACTACGGACGTGTACCCGACGAGGAGTTGACGAATGTCCGAAAAGTGGTACATATGGGTCGCCAACCATCAACTGTGGTCCATGGTTCCGAACCAATCGTCCAATATGTTCATTGGACTAGAAACCGCCATATTATTCATAGCTTAAGAGGGTGCCCGAGAAAAGGCGAGGCTGACAGGAATTAAAAGCTCATGTCCCCGAATCAGCACACTCGTTGCAAGCACTCCCTCGATCTTAAATTGGACTCAACATTGAAAGCTTTATTGATATAGATACACTACTACCTATGGCATTTGATTCCAAATACCTTCGCCTAAGAAGTGGGCGATTTATGTATTCTCCGACACTAAGAGTGATGTCTCTAAATCTGCAGATAGCGAATCTCCAGAACAAGTTTAGAAAATGCCGTCAATACCAATAAGTGCGAATCCTCCACAGTCGCAAGTGACGAGTCACCAATGGCAATCCCCCAGGTGATGGCGAAGAGGCCTTTAGGAGAAAACCTGACGACCGAAGGGTATTCTGGGTTGGATCTGCGCAGTCTTCGTACACAAGCTGTGCTGAGTTGGGCCATCGATCTGATGAAGGTAAAGTCGAAGGGAGAGGAAATTAATGGGTTGCGGCTGAACGTGTTGCACTTGGGAATGGCCCTCAAGGGTATTCGGTCGAATGTTTCCACGCAGGCTCTAGAGGCTATCTCGGGGTTTGCTTAACGGTTCAATCCAGAAGTGATTTATATGGTAAATATGATAGTAAAGACTTTCTCACAATGCTAAGACCTAATATAGGAGGAATTGGCTAATCCTCCGGGTCAAACCCAATTGCCTTTGCTTTCGTCTTCAAGATCTGATTCAACTTGCCCCTTCCCACGATCCAAAAGACTGTTTTTATCCGTGGGTCTCCGCGATGCCCGGACCATCCATATCAAAATGACCCTTGTCAATGCATGACAGGGATATGTAATCCGTAGTGGAGCTCAATCTCATCATCCATGCTCCGGCCTTGAAGGCGCGGGATGTTATCATGCAAACGTTTGGCCTACACACACAACAGAACTTCCACAAATATATCTCCATCTGTCCAAATATGGCATCAAGCCGTCTCTCCATGATACTGAGCTCTCATTCTAAACAGCACCAAGTAGTCTCGCAAACGTCAAGGTCCCCGCGAATAAACTGCCTACCCCTGGAAGTGTTCGAATGCTTACGCCCCACACGTTCCGTATTATCGATGAGCATTGATAACGGACCGCAGATAGGACCTGATCGTTTGTTTACCTATCTTAGGGCTTACCTTCTAGTGCGAGATATCTTAACGGATTCCGATCTTACCGATGCCGTGGTTTCGGGAACGTGCCGCCAGAAGCGCGTTTTCAAGATAACAGAGAGAGCTATGACCCAACTCGAAGCCCTAGCTTTTCTATCATCACGATTATGCAGCGACTAGTGTCCTGTCATAGGATATTTCGATGCTCATTCTGAGAGAGCGATACTTGCTTGTTAGGCATCAGACAATATCAAGTGGTTCTTCGCTGACCTTCACTATTAGGGCGAGTTCCACTCTGTTTCAAGACTAAGCAAGAGGTGCCAAAATGCGGGTTTCTCATTGCCGCAGTCACTAGGGCTAAGCATCGCTCGGATTCATCAAAGCGATGTCCCGAGCTTGGGAGAGCCGTCATTATGCGCGCTGGGGCAACACAACATCATGCGTTACCTGGTTCAACCCTCTTGCTACACTAACACGTGGTGAACTGTCCGAATCAGGTTAACAAAGCCATTGGTCTTCACATGTCAAGAACGAGTCAAGCCAGCGGCCGGAATACGGAGTGCCACGATTCGAGATTGTTTTGGATCGTCACACCCGATGCCTCGTTGCAATGGATACACATGGGTAAAAACCGTTGCTAATCACCGATGCGACGCGGCGATCGGGTCCGACAACTCCCAGCATGTAAGGTGTCAAGCCTCATGTTTGTGCTTCCAAGAGGCCACAGTAGTCTCATCGGCCGAGTGGCAATGGTGAGGAGTCCGAGTCCGAATACTATGACATGAAATGATTGGTACGTGTATCACCCAACCGATGGTTGGCTGACTGTCGATCTCCCGATTTCCTACCTCATTTTTCATCCTGGCCTAAAAATACGAGACTACGGTATGTCATCAAGAGCCATCAAGTGTCCATCAGCTCAACCTTTGGGGTATCGACTGCAACGGCACGTACAGAGAAGATAGAGGCGTGGTTTGGGATAACACAGTGTTGCACAGTAAATGGTCCTGTCCTTCACGTAGATAGACCCCTCTCGGAGGCCCGTTGTCCGTAATACGACCTGACATGTCAATCAGGCGTGGTGGTGTCTCCATGGTCGTCTGCTGACAACTACGTTCACGTTTCTTACCATTGGATGTGGAGAGTTCAAAAGTTTCCGGCGAGTTACTACCACACCTTGAGTGATCGCGTATGCAAGTACGGCGTCTGGATCGACCCGTGAGTCGTCAGAATGCTGTGCATGGAAACGAGGGTAGCGACGTAATCGTGCATGTAGTATGTATTCGTATAGATCTGTATATTTATAGGCAAGTAGGCGTCAGATATCCCTCATTTTTGACGCAAATGGGAGCTGGCATATCGTGTATGTGCAGAAAATGAACGCCAAGGCATGACGGATTTGTAGGGTAGGATGAGGTGCGGCCGATGCTCACCACCACCAACGTAAACAGTAACGCGGAGTCTATCGTGTCAACAAACCTCGTCACTTCAGCTCCAGGCATCAGGTTATCGATGACTGGATTTCCATTGTTACACCCGAAAAGAACCCAAATGCCGATGAGCGGCCGCACCATCTCGATCTTTGCCCTTTATCGCGGGGTGGTAACGAAGCGTCGCAACAGCCCCCTTTAACCTCCATGCATTATCCCCAACCGCTCCATTACTCCGAACTCGACCCTACTATCAGGGAACCAATGGGTGGTAAGTGAGACTTACAAAGACCAACCCTCCCACGTGGGAGGTCTCCTGATCCTTCTATTGGATGCGACTGCAATACCTCGAGTAACCGAACTGGTTCTGCGGGGACCAAAAGCGCCGGAAATATTCCTAAGCCATAGATGGTATGGTGTGAAGGTGAACCAAAGAACGCTGGTGATGGTTGGGTGGAGGTGGCGTTCTGTAGGCTTGGTGTGTAAGTGTGATAGAACAGCTTGTCGTTTCAATAAAACACCGGAGGGTGTAGACAGGTTAAGACAAAGTTAGGAGGGGCGAAATCGGTGTGGCTGCCGAGTCCCCGCCGAGCCATTTTCTTCCCCAGAATATTTTTTGCCTGATAATGTCGCCTACTTCGGAGTTATCTTGAAATGGTGGTGATGGTGTTGATCTGCGCATAGTCTCTTGTGATAGGACAGGAGCGCCACCTGGTCGATATGTGAAATGCCAGGGCAGGGGGGCACCTTGGATGTATGTACGGAGTATGGAGTATCATTTCCAAGTTTCCAAATGTATGAAATACTGCGGCTGAAGATAATCACAAAGCGAGTCTGTCTGTAGCTGGCATCCATCCTATCAAATAACACAGCATGGACTACGGAGCATTCATGAAGCTATTTTAGCTCTCCCCATTGCCACGAGTCGACATACTCTCCCCGGAATAGCTTCCAAGAAACAAAGTTCTCTAACAATGCTCCCGTGAGCTCTCCGGCCCGTCATTGTGTCAACCCATCAGCCGCACCGCCGCCGAATACTACTTGATGTTTGATAGATAAGCAGGGCCAGTTGCGGAATAAAGCCAAAAAGCTATGACCCATCCCATTGTCTTCCTTCACAACAAGGCTGAATGACAAGTGCCCGAAGAGGTGGGTAGGATGAGAATCCCCGAGGGGACCTCAGCCACATGTATCACCAATGTGTTGCTGCTGTGCCAACCTTTTTTTCCCCTTCTGAGCTTGGTAATTTGGTTGGTCCATCGATTCCGTGTGTGTAACAGCGATTTTTACCATGTGGCGGCCATCGCGGCTGGCACTGAAAGCTGCGACGAATTTACAAGGTTATTGCAGGAGGATCAATTTGGAATATATATGCATTGTGGCTACCAGCCTTTGCTGATCTCGCCTCTCGCATAAGCTCAGTCAGGGTCTTGTCTTAGTAGCACAGCAGCAAGCAAAGACCCTGAAAAGCCATCGACCCTTGTATATAGTATGTAGGACAAGAAGGAATAAGTTTTGCCAAGGCAGATGGCATGATAAACGGCGCATCATCCTTTGGGGAAGCCAAGAGCGCAAGCCCGACCGTTTCGTTGGCCATGTATGTGATACATGATAGATAGATGGGGTGATGGTGCTAATAAATCAGCCAACGAAGCGCGCCCAGAAATTGCGCACCGCACCGCCGAGGGCCGTTACGGACTTGGACTTGGCACACGACAAATATGATCTGTCACATTTTGTGGAGGAGCGAACACACCCACCATCGTTAGCAGCGTTCAGGAGGGGGAAAGGATGGTGGAGGCTCCTCACGAGCAAGAAACGGGATGGATGAGAGGAGCAAGCGGCTGGGACAAGAGTTGGGGTAAATGACAAGGAGAGGCAAGCCGGTGGCCTGATTGGGCACCATGATGGGCTTCCATGCGGGTAATTTCACCCCGGATATTCGACGGGAAGAGAGGGGATAAATGGACCAGGCCAGACCCTGTTGGACGGGATGAACATGCAGGCTTTCGTTCATTAGGGACGGGAGCGATAGGTAGTCAGTTGTCTCGGATGTCGTCGTCACTGTGATAGCGGCAGATGCTACGAGCATATACGGAGTACGAGATGGAGTAGTAGATAGCACTGCTACGTGATAATAATCAGTTATAATAATAGACAGCCGTCGTTATCCGACCCGGGATCAACGGAGATGCTACAGAGTCATCATTCCTGCGCACGAGTATGCACATGGTTCCTTGCAAAAGTTGACGAATCGAATCGTGGCGCACAGCAACTGTTGTTGGTCTCAGTATGGAGTGCTCTAAAGAAAGTTGGAGGTTGTTAGACTCGGCGCTTCTTTAGCTACGCGAAGCAGACAATATCCAGGGCACGGAGTCGAAGATATTAGGAAGAAACTGCTTTGGGCCAAGATGCGGCACGCGTCTCGTCACACACACACAGAATGACATCTTTCGGTCAAAAGAGCGAAGGATGGGCTGACTGATATGACTGATATGCATGGGGGACAAAAAATGTGGTTGACGCGCGCGCTAGGTTGCCCACTCTACCCTGCCCTCAAATGTCAGAAGCCAGATATCGTATTCTACTACTCGTAAGTGCGTGTAGGGAACGGGACGGCGGCAATTCCGCGTTGGAACGCCAACACAACCGAACACATTCGACCTTCTATGATTAGAACGGAGTATTCCCTCAGAATAGCTTCGTATTGGAGTACGGAGTAGAATTGTCACATATACGGAGTAGACCTGGTGATATTACACTTCTCAAATTGTGGTGTTGAGGGCTGAAGGTGTTGTTGAGCGCCCGGAAAGGCAAAAATCCTGGCGTCGAATCCGTTCTATTGAACAAGGAAGGAGGACTTGGTACTCCTACAGGTCCTAGCTGCATTGTCTGCACCGCTACCAGACCGAGCAGGGTTTGCTTACGCTGGAATGAATCCACCCCAGTCCTTAAGGGATATGCTAATATAGGGCAGTGCTGATACCGTCGTTTCCATTCACATCAATATGCGTTTTGGATGTGATATCCTCTCCGGTTGGTCTGTGCAATGTGATATGTTTCAATATGTATATCTATGCAAGGCTTAATGAAGCATAGAAGACTTGAGCGCCACAACTCGATCGCAACCTTTTACGAACATGGAGAAGCATATTAATAAGGATGACAAAGCGCAGCATCTATCAGTGCAATGTCACTGGATGAGATCCAGAACAAGAGGTGGTCCGTGGCCCGGATCTGGTTCCAGGCGGACGGGCTCTTGACAAGCCCAGCAAAAGGAGGCTAGAATGGCCTCCACAGAATCAGATAAGCGGTTGTGATTCCCCCGGTGTTCAACCACAGACGCGGACGGGAACCCTTGTTCGTCTGTTTTCCACTCACTATTTGATACCCTTGTCAATCAGCAGGGGGGCATCTGCAGCTGCACTAACATGGTAGCCTTGGCGAGGTTGGGTTCAGGCTCGGGCCTGGCATGTACTCGTACTTCGTACTCGATACATATTGCCGTTGCTGGTGCCGGTGAGCGCGTTATTATGCAGATTCGTTAATATTTCGACTGTTGGAACAGGGCGTCTTCTTCTCCTCCTTTGGACGGAGTCCATAGTGGTTTGTGCGCAGCGTAGCATCTTCCCTAGGGCGGGGATGCCATCTCAAACGTCTTTGCGGAGGCGGGAAGAGAAAATACGGAGGAGAGAACAAGTGTTCCATACTCCGTACTCGTACAAGAGCGGGAACAAATGTAACCTACCACAGCAGAGTCGCATTCCGTTTCTCTCGGTATTGCAGAGATTTCCCCCCTCCGTTTTGCATAACCGCTACGGTTGTATTGAATGGAGCATAGGTTCGTTGCAGGTTTCCCCTGCATATATAAACTCCGTTTTCAATGCTACAAGGAATTGGAAAAAACACATGAGAAAGAAAATGCTCTCTTTTTGTGCGGTTGGTCGGGTTGGTGGGCATTTTCGCCAAGCATCTGAACCAAGCATTGAACTACCAAAGCCAGACAAGGAGAGCCCACTTAGTTGCCGACGGGAAGCAAGACGAAAGAGAAGACGGAATGAAAATAAAAAAGCGTACCGTACATGTAGCGGGATGCAGCGATTCGTATATCGTGGATACTCGCGGGAGACAAATCCACCAAGTACTCTCTCGTACACGCTTCGTATACTTGGTGCGTGTTGGCAGACCGGCCAGTTCCAGCGGCTAGTAAGGTCTGGACTCTTTTGTTTTTGTTTTTTTGACTTGAAGCTTGACAGCGGGAGTTGGGGGGATATCGGGCATCCGTCTTTAGTGGTAGGTTGGGCGCTACGGATAGAGCATCCTCCTGCTTGAGGATGTCGTCAGGCAAAAGGCGTGGCTTTTTCTCTGGACCCTTCAGGGTTGACCGAGCGAGATGCGGGCGCTGTTCCGGGTACTAGGGATGATTAATGGGGAATGTTTATGGTGAATCCATGCGATTAACATATGATGCGAGATAGGCATAAAAGAGTAAGGAGAGATTGCATATCTACTCCGTACTCCGTACTTCGTACTCCATGCTAATTACTATTATAGCATCCTTGTGTGTTTGTGTAGCGTACGAGTAGCATGTCCATGTTGTTGGATCGAACAGCTGTCGGAGAGGGCGCCGCATAGTGGGGTGAAGGCCGATGTCGCTCTCCGGTTATCTCCGATAGGCTGCAATGCTCCTTTTGTTCGAAGCCTTGGAATTTGAGATACAGCGCATTGGATGCTGTAGAACTGGAGTTAATTGATAAGAATGAGTGAGGGCCATTGAACGTATAATGATAAGCATGAATCGTGCAGCGCTGTGAATGGAGCGTTCATATTAATTAATTGCAGTCTGCAGCATCAGATCAGTGACGAGAGCAGACACAACAACACAGAGCATACGAAGATAGAGTACTCGTAGATAGGATAGCATGTGAAGTGATTTGGCACGTAATCTCGCAGCGACAACAGCCGCAGATGTTTTCTCATTCACGACTGGCTGATATCCTTGTCAGGACCCGCGAGGGATCAGATAGATGCACGCACGCATGCATGCATGCATACACCAGATAACTACGGTAAGCTGCACTCGAACCACGAATGCGACAGCACAGAGCACAGCACAGAGCACTGCTCAGCAGTCGCATGTACGAGTAGCCTGCTCTGTACTTCGTACGTACCACTGACTAATTCCTAGTCAATGCACTATCTCCAATACTATTACAATGGAATTGGGCCATCACAGCTTTAAGTCTGGTGTTGATGCGCCGTTCTTTACCCCAGCGACATTCGCCTTTGTTGTCATAGGACGCTCGTTACCTCGGGACGTGGCTGCGGGAGGGCGAGCGACTCGCACAATGCAGTAGTGCTCGTAGTAATAAGTACAAAGTACGAGCAGAAGCAGCAGCGTAGCAGTACTTCGTACGGCGTAGTATTCGTACTCCGTACTCCATATGCACCATGAAAAAGGTGGCGGAACAGGACGGCGTGTGCATTGCATAATGCGATGCGACGCGGAGTCCTTTGATATGAAGGGATACAGGTCAGCTAGGTCTGCAGCTTGGGCACACCACCGCCTTGTTTAGACGATCGATCGGTGCCATTGTTTGTTTGCTCTGATCTGATGGACAAGGAGAATTACGGAGGAAATGCCCGGTTTCTCAGACATTCGGGGCCGGAACCGGATGGCTGGTGGCGGACTGATGGATTTCTATGATGCTTCCCATGCCGAACGTGAGCATCACTTCATCTTGCATGTCTTGGAACAGCGACGCCATGGCGTGAACTCTAACCAGCCCCTGACTGTATCTGTGTGCTAATGCATACTGATAAGGGATTAATTGAATGGACAAGGCTGTGCTGTGTTTTCCGAGTACTTCATACAGCTTGTTGGGAAGGCTGAGACCGTGATGGACACACGAAGCCGCTGATCGATGACATGACTGCGTCTGTGCTGCTGGAGCCTGACTGATGACTGACTGACTGACTGATTGATTGATGACTGACGATAAAGGGACGGAACGAGTCCGTACAGCCGCGCCCGTGCTTTTGGGTACTATGTAATATGCACATACCATACATCCAAACTAGCAAAAATGCTCCGAGCCAGCATGAGGCCCAAACTGTTGAGGAGCCAGTGGCGTGGTTCGTGGGCTCCGCGGGAGGCTGCCTGCTTTGCTTTGCTTTGCTGTGCTTATCAGTTCAGTTCCGTGTTCAATATTTTACCTTTTTTTCGCCTCTTCCTTGTGTGTATTCGTAGGCTGTTGGTTTGGTGTACTCCGTATGTATGTGCTACATACTCGTAGATAGCATTCGTCGCATCCCCAGCAGATTTCCGCAGCCCCCAAAAAAGGAAAAAAAGGAACATATCACTTTCGCACAACAACACAAACATCCACGCGGCATGAGGCAAAGAACAGCGGCGTCATTATTTTTTTCTTCGAGATTTTTTCCCTGCTGGGAGATAAACTCTGAAGCCACTGGGCACTTGGTGGGCACGTCGATCAAGTCCCTAAAAAAGAAGCAGGCCCGCCTGCTGGGCTTGGCGCACAAGAGGACGGCGAAATCGCTCGCTGGGCGTTCGCTTTGGCGCATCTCAGTGGCCTCATTAGCGGTAGTGGCCACTGGACGACAGCCCGCAGGGGCCGCTAAAGCTCTCAGTCCACTGAGGCCACGCCGATAAGCTCCCCCCTGCGCTGGCCCAAGCGGCGCTCGGCCCCACCATCCCCACCGACGACGCACTTCTGGGCCTTGGCGCTGCATTAGACCTGGGCTGCTCCCCCACAGTTGCGGTCTGGACACTGACACTGTGTGCGCCCACCGCCTGCCATACCTAGGTATGTACATAGGCAAGTAGGGCGCCTATAGGAGCCAGCTGGTGTGCTGGTGTGCTGGTGTGCTGTGGCGGCTCGTGGCTCCACTGTGCGAGCTGGCTGGCCGAGTGGTACCTCTGGACTGGGTTCCTCCCTCGCTGCCCCACCTCCCACCCCCCCCAAAGCAGCGAAGCCACCGCCGACCATCGCTGCCATCGGAGGGTACGTACCGGTACGTACAGTACATATGTACTCCGTACCTCCTGCAGTCCCGGTCGCGGCCCACTCTCTCTTTTTTGGGCGAACCAACCAACGCGCTGTCGCTGTCGCTTCCTCTCTCTTCTGTATCCGCAGCCCCATTTTCATCATTTGCAATCCAACCAAATCCGCTCACTTTGCCATCGCCATACCCGACTTGCAACCTGCCAACCCACACCAAACCAGCGAGAGAGCCAAGTTCCGACAAAACCACTCTGACTGACGACACATTTGCGCTCGCTGCCCTTTTCGACGTCGTGTGTTGCTGTTTTCTTCGTCTTTCCTTTGCTGCAGCTTGACGTCGCCGTCTGCTTGTCGTGTCAGACACGCTGTTCCGCTATCTATCTCTCTTATCGCGAGGCAGAGGTCTATTTCGACCCGCCGCCCCCTGTTTTCCCGCTTCACCAACGATGTCGCCCTAGACGTCCCGCCTCGACCGCCGTCACTCCGCCGCCTCGAGGCTGTCCTTCGCGAGCCGTGAATACTCCCGCCGAGAATGTCGACGCGACTCATCTCGACCCTTCGGAATTCCTAAGCATGGAGTCCTCACAGAATCATGAGCTGCACCAGCAGCAGCAGCAATCTCAACAGCACCCGCCGTCCAGATCAGCGCTGTACACACATTTCCCTCAGTTGTCGTCTGTGCCGTCGAGGACTGCCAACAGCACGCCAACATCCTCGCCTGGCTTGTTCAATCCCTCCGCCATCCGACACAGCAATCACCTACAAACCGGCTCTGTCTCCGAGAGCAATACTCCCGCTCCCGCCTTCGAAAGTCCGTATTTGCATCCGCTGCAGACGTATCGAGTTCGAGAGTACGTGAGGGTCCACGCTCAACCCCTTCACCCCTCCATTCCCGTCCCTGTCTTGTCGTACTATCGTGTGTCTCATCGTTTGTTGTGGGGGAGGCACCGCAGGGGGAGAGCCCTGAATTGCCCCCCCTTCCATGAGGTCCAATTGCTGACTTGGCCGCTTCTAGGACGCACAAGGCCCTCATCGACTCAGACATCATCACTGGCCGTAAGTCGATCAATCAGTATGAAGTCATTGAGGAGATTGGCCGTGGTATGCACGGCAAGGTTAAGCTCGCCCGGAACCTCGAGAACGGTGAAAACGTAGCCATCAAAATCATCCCGCGCTTCTCCAAGAAGCGCCGATTCGGCAAGGTCACCGCCATGTCGCCCCAGGACAAGACCAAGAAGGAGATTGCCATTCTGAAAAAGATTCGTCACCCCAACGTGGTTGCCCTTCTCGAAGTCATCGACGATCCGGAACTGAAGAAGATCTACATGGTTCTGGAGCACATGGAATTGGGTGAGATCGTCTGGCGGAAGAAGGGATTACCCCACGTCTCCCAGTATGAGCGAAGGCAGGTCGAGCGTGAGATGCGTGAAGAGGCACCTACTGCCGAGGAGGAGCTCTATGATCAGATGCTGGAGCGGCGGCAGGCCATTCGGGAACTCAAACGAGCCAAGATGGCGCAGAATTATGCCGGTCCAACAGATTACTGGAGCGTTGAGGTCGGTGCTGCTGATGATGTTAGCAGCGTAGGGCATTGGTCTCGTATCTCATCCAGGGAAGACTTTGCCGCCACCGATGGCTCAGCGTCCCAGTCGCTCTCTCGCCGGTCGTCGTTGGCGCCCTACTCCATGTCCTCGTCTCCCGGTTTCTCTGGGCCGCTTGATGATTACAGGAATGACGGGAATGAGGACATGGTGACCCCTGGGCCTACTCCCCTCACCACAAGTGCATTGGACGGAACCATGTTTGGTGCTCGTGCTGAGGATGGCTTCAGTCTGCGAGGGCGTTCACCGAGCATGGCCGACTCCATTATTTCCCACATGTCCTCCATCGATTACAACCCGCGAGTCCATGATCCCTTCGCCGACGACTTCTCCTACGTACCGTGCTTTACCTTTGACCAGGCACGATCTGCCTTCCGCGATACCGTATTAGGCCTGGAATATCTTCATTATCAAGGTGTTGTCCACCGTGATATCAAGCCTGCCAACCTGTTGTGGAGTAAGGATCACCGGGTCAAAATTTCCGATTTTGGTGTGTCCTACTTTGGTCGCCCCATTCGGGATGGCGAGCCGGATGATCTAGTGTCAGAATCAGAGGCCAAGGATTTTGACGACGACCTTGAGCTCTCCAAGACCGTCGGCACACCGGCCTTCTTCGCTCCGGAGCTCTGTTACACTGATCCAGATAAGGCACAGCCAAAGGTTTCCGAGCAGATTGATGTGTGGTCACTAGGTGTGACGCTGTACTGCCTGATTTACGCTCGCATTCCTTTCCTTGCCGAGGACGAGTTCCAAATGTTTAGAAAAATCGCGACCGAGGAAGTTCACATCCCACGCCGACGATTACGACCCGTAGATCCATCGACATCTCCGGCTGTATCATCTCTCTACAAGCGACAGAACAGCCACCCCTACCGTGACGACAACGACCTCGAGTATGAAGAAGTCGATAACCTATTATATGACCTGCTGCGCCAGATGCTTACCAAGAACCCGGAGAAGCGAATTCGACTGAGGGACATTAAGCGCCATCCTTGGGTACTTCAGGGAATTTCCAACCCAATCACATGGCTTGAGGAGACCGATCCTGCAAGACCATCAAGCGGCAGGAAGATCCAGGTCGATGAGAGGGAAATGTCGTCTGCTGTCGTCCCCCTCACCTTTTTGGAGCGAGCTCGTTCTGTTGTCAAGAAGGCTGTTGGCAAGGTCATGCATCCCCTGGTTGATCGGAGCGACAGTCGGTCGCGACGGCGAGCCACCAGTAGTGCTGCCAGCTCAGCAGGCGACAGTATGTTAAAGAACGCCCCTGCCACTCCTCAGTTCCATAACGATAGACGTCCTAGCCTCTATCCGGACGATCCTTTCCCCTATCGACCCGAGCAGACTTCCTCGGGTGCGGACGCACACCCTGCCAGCTCTCTAACCACCAGCACTCAACCAGAACCAGTCGCCTATGATCCCATGGCCACGGTGCTTCCACCGCTCAACTCCTCTGAACATATGGCCCGAAGGCGATCTCACAGTGAGCTGGGTGAGCCAGCCAAACACGACTACCAGGCGGGATCCGCTCAGTTGCCCCATCGCCACGCAACTGTGCGTGCCAAGCGTAGCCAACACTTCTTACATTTGTCGCCCCACCTCTCTGGGCCCCATACCATGCCAGGCACGCCCTTTTATGATGGACACCACGATCCCTACTGGGACGGCAGCATCGGAATGCTAGGCAAAGGCCAGGAGTACAGCACCAACACCACCAACGGGGAGATACTGCGATCCCAATCATCGGATCGCGGCCTGTTCGCCAATGTGGATAAGCGGGCGACGCCACAAGTCTCGCTCAACACCACTGTCGCACCGGGATGCATTCATAGACCGAGAAACCCGAGGTCAATGCGCTCGGTCGACCTCGGGAGGAGCAAATTCACCTATGGTCTCTCATCGTCGCCCTTGTCGTCATCACCACAGTCAGCCTACCAACACAAGCAACCCCAATCCGACCCAAACTTTTTTAGCCGAGAACGGCCGCTCACTGCCCATCGCATGGACAACATACCTGATGGCAGATCACCTTTAACTCTCCACTCTGTTACGGTGGGCCCTGAGCAGACCGAGGAAGTTGTGGCCAGCCCGGCGGATATTCCATGTCCGTCTTCGCCTGTCCCCGTTGAGGAAGAGTGGTCTCGCGAACATCCTGAGGCGCCTTCAAGAGGGGACACCACGACTACGACCAAGACTGCCAGTACGGATTCTATCGATCGGCTGAGCACACCACTCACCAGTCCTAGTGAAATGGCAAGTCCTGTGGCCCCTTGTCCACCGAATAGGGGCGCGTCGCAGCAAATGCTGGCTTTCCAATCTGATCCTTCATTGCCTGCACTGCTGAGTGGCGCCAGCTCTATCTCTGCCGACCTAGAAGGGGAATTACTCACCAAGCCCGGCGTTGTAAGCGCCCAACCATCTCTGTTTCAAACGACGGACTCGCTCACCCCACCTGCTTTATCCAAGGAACCTACTGGTGGCTTTCCCATGGATCAAATGTTTGGAAATGCTCCAGCCATGGCAAGTGGCCCGATTGACGTCCACATCGCTGCAGGCCACCCTTCTGCCTCGCATTCATGGGAGTCAGATCACAGAGGGGATGATGCTGACGAGGACGACGGAAGCGATGACGGATTTTTTATGATGGCGAAATCAAAGAAGCGACCTCCCGTTGTATCAAAGGGTCGACCTTTTGAGGCTAGGCGACGCGACACCAACATTAGCACCGCCAGTGACGAGACAGCCAAAGGTCGTCCTCTACAGTGAATGCCGCTCTTGGAATCATAACTCCATTTTCTGATTACACTTCAACACAGCTATTGCCTCTAGGATCTACTTGTATTTTCGACGTACTACGACAGAGCTGGCGCTGTCGCTTGGGCACCCACCATGGGAAGCCCTGGCTTGTAGACCAAGCCTCTACCAATCCACAGCATTTCTGGGCCAAACTGGATTAGACAGGAACACCAATTCTGTTGCTCTATACTTTTGCGTTTTGACAGCGTCGTAATATGTGGATATCACCTCTCCATATGTGTACCGGTTGGAGGTCCCCGGGGGACCGATGATATGATAATGGGTTAGGGACACGATGATGAGAAGATGTGGGATGAGAAATTTTTGTTAAGCGGGAAGACCTGAAACAGTGAACCGAAGATTGAGCCGTGGCATGGGAAATGGGCTGGCACGGGCCGCATGTTTGGTTGGCGCAGTGTTGGGCCATATCACTTGCTGAAGAGGTCTGATCAGATGGTTGGCGGTTAGCTGGAGATGCATACCAGCTGTTTGGGGGTTTCTTTGCTCTTGTCTTGTTCGAAAATCTGCACCTCTGTAGATTGTTTTCTTTTTTTCTTAATTTTGCATGACACGGGACAGTACAGCATGGGAATGATGAATGGGATGGAATGCATGAATGAACTGGATGAAGGGGCATATCTGGGAGTGGCTGGGGACCAGAGAGAGGGTCTTTGCATCTGAATGGGTGGTGGAATATATAAGTATATAGTATTGTTTGGGTGAAAGGGTGTTACGATAAGATATCTTGTGGGAAGCTCCCTTGACAAATGTACAATTTTCTTGGGGATTTTCTCTGCTCACGATTGTGAATTGGCATCGTAGTATTAGAAAGGAAAACACTCGTCTCTCCAAGTCATCTGCCCAACTTCCCAGATTGAGACGCTGAAATACAATACACACGGCTCAGTTAGAATAGTCGTCATAATCGTCAATGATGTTCTTACCGCTGCCCGTCATCACAGTCAGAATCCCAATATCCTGCCTCCATAGAGAACTCCCCTCTTCTGAATATGAAGTCGGCTGTTCGCAAGCGCCGAAAGTGACAGCGTTGTGGCATCACTTTCTCCAAAATCTGCACTGTATCTTCCTTCTTGTTCGCATCCACTACAATCTCAGCCGCCTTGGGCAGAGCATGGACTATGTACTTGAAGATTGGCGTTAACCACGCCATCCATTCCGTGAAGACATCCTCCAGCTCAACTCGGGGTCGTGTGTTCCGAGATCGAAGCTCCGGCTGCTCTGCGATGATCCCTAGTATCGAGAGACCTCTGAGCATACCGTTCCAAATTTTCGGGTCTATGCGGAAATCAGGCTGGTAGAGAACTCCCATGGGCAGTTGCAGGACTAGGATTATCTTGCGCATTTTCTTCCTTGTCTCGGGACTGAACAACCTTGTGAGATTCGATTGACCGTCCCCGTGAACGCTGATTGCGAATGTATTTCCTCCGTACAGCATTGCCTCCACCTCTTCGGTGATTTGGTGACAAACGAGAAGGATTCCGATTAGGACATTTGAACACGACGGAGATATTCTTGGACGATGTCGCTTGGACGCTAGACAATAGTCGTCCAGCCCAGAGGGCTTATATTCATCATCTGGGTCGCTATCCACACCATCTGGCGAAGCCCTAGCACTCCTCCAACGATGCCGACGGCGATCTTTTTCCTTGTAAGAGTTATTTGGCTTGTATCTATCCCAAGGCCTGTCTGAGCGCCAGAGCGGCCGGACCCATCCCTCGGGACGGTTTTGGGAGTGCAGGTTGTCTGAACAATCGAAGCAAAGGTTCTGTGGGATGTTGAGGAGTCGGTAGATGTACTGGCGGATTTCCAGCGGCATGGCTAGGAAGGCACTGGAGCTTGAGGGGGAAAAAGTAGGCATTATTGGCGTCAGAAATGCTGGGTAGTCTGGTTATCAGATCATCGATCCTGGTTGCCCCTCGCAGGTTTAGGATCTGTTTATTATAGTGTATGGAATCCTCATGAACGTGAGGTTTATATATGTGTACAGTCCTATGTAAGCCACACTCGTCAAAGTGATGTATCAAGACAACTACTTGGTGAAACAACGCCAACATGATTTTGGCCTCTACAGTAATAAAGGATGAAGCATCTCAGATCTGAGATGTAACGTACGAAGTACCCATAAGGTACCAAAACTAATGGGGCGGGGTAGCAAAGCTAGGGCTATAGTCTAAGATAACAAGTTCCCGAGCATAGGATAAGGACTGGTAGCTCAGTGGTAGAGTGAGAGATTGCAGCTTATGCGGCAAACATCTCCAGGTCACGATTTCGATTATCGTTCGGTCCTGTCTTTGTTTCTTTTTTTGTCCTCCTTGATCACTCGGTGTCCTATGTAACAAGGCTTCAGATAGTCTTCTTGTTACTTTATTTATTCTCTTCACTCATGTATCATTCATATACCATCATGGCTTCAACATTCACGGTGGTCAATTCGGGCAAACAATTCTCGTGGTAATAAATTCTTTTCGGAAAAACACCTCTATTAATTACTCAATGGAATATTATTATTAAAGAGTGGAACGAATGCTAGTTCCCGCTTTGTTGCTTCTGTCTAGCATCTAGCATGCGATTATCGGTCTCTCGCTCGTTTACTAAAAGTCAAAGGGAGTCTCATTGCCGCAACCAAAGCCGAGCTGGTCATCGTGCACGCCTTCCTGTCCAGCCACGATAGTCGCACCATCAGGATCGCGAATCCAGAAGCCGAAGCCACCGCAGTCCTGGGCCTGGGCAAACAGCAGTCTGAAGGGGACATATTCACCAGCAGTGGCCTGGTATTGGTAAGTACCCTTCTCGGGAGGACCAGCGACGTCGTAGATGTTGTTGGAGTTGGCGTTTGTGAAGCCAGATATGGCATTGTCGCCGAGCCAGAGGTACACTGTGTCGTCGACGCTTGGAACGGTGAAGTTGTACAGGCCTGACTTGGCAGGGTGGAAGTAGGCAATGTGCTGGACGACGAGGTAGCTTGCGACGCCGTCGGTGGTGGTGCCGTAGGCCGTGCGGGTTTCGTTATTGCATTGGGAGTCGAGGGAGATGGTGAGGGTGGTGCCGGTGTTAGTAGGCTTCTGGCCTTGCAGGACGGTTGCGACGTCGAAGTACTGTGTTGCCCAGTTCTTCTGGCCGCTCTCGTCGAGTCCGTGGAAGGGGATTTTGCCGGGCTCGCTGGCTTCGTCGGTGGGTGCTTTGGAGAGACCGTAGTATGCCCATTTGACGCCAGGGGTGCAAGCTGCTGGGGGACCGGAAGTAGTAGTGCCAGGAGCGGCAGTGGTGGTGGTATCAGGAGGAGCTGCGGTGGTGGTATCAGGAGGGGCTGCAGTGGTTGTGTCAGGAGGGGCGGCAGAGCTGGTGTCCGGAGGAGCTGCAGTAGTAGTGTCGGGGGGAGCAGCAGAGCTGGTGTCAGGAGGAGCTGCAGTAGTAGTGTCAGGGGGTGCTGCAGTAGTGGTGTCAGGAGGAGCAGCCGTGGTGGAATCAGGGGGGGCCGCAGAACTGCTATCAGGAGGTGCGGCGGAGCTGCTGTCAGGGGGAGCTGCAGATGTAGTGGCAGGAGGAGCGGCAGTAGTGTCAGCAGGTGAGCTCGAAGCCTGGCCAGGAACCTCAACGATAATAGTGCCGGGGTTGGTTCCACTAGGGGGGACTGTGACTGTGCTGGTGACCGCTCCAGTCCATGTAATTGTGGTAGTCACGTAATCAGGGGGACCTCCTCCCGGCGTCTCAATAATAACAGTTCCCGGATTGGTACCACTGGGAGGAATCGTAACGGTAGTTACGGTTGTACCAGTCCAAGCAGCCGTCGTGGTGACATAGGCAGGAGTGCTGCCGGCAGGCGTCTCAATGATAACGGTGCCAGAAACGGTGCCACTAGGAGGGATGGTAACAGTATTGGTAGTTGAGCCAGTCCAAGCGGCTGTTGTGGTCACATAACCGGGACTGCCAGCAGGTGTCTCAATGATGATGGTGCCAGGAACAGTGCCACTAGGAGGGATTGTCGCCGTGGTCACGGTTGAACCAGTCCATGCAACTGTTGTTGTCACATAACCAGGACTACCCGCAGGTGTCTCAATGATAATAGTGCCGGGGACAGTGCCGCTGGGAGGAACGGTAGCCGTTTGAGTAGTCGATCCAGTCCATGCGACAGTCGTAGTGACATAGCCAGGACCACCAGCAGGAGTCTCAATGATCACAGTGCCGGGGACAGTGCCGCTGGGAGTGACGGTAACCGTTTGAGTAGTCGATCCAGTCCATGCCACAGTTGTCGTTACGTAGTCAGGCGTGCTGCCTCCAGGTGTCTCAATGATGACGGTTCCAGGAGCCGTACCGCTAGGAGGAACAGTAACCGTACGAGTGGCTGTCCCAGTCCATGCCTCAGTCGTGGTGACATAGCCGGCCGGCGTCTCAACGATGATAGTGCCGGGAGCTGTACCACTTGGAGGAATGGTAATTGTATGGGTGGTCGTACCAGCCCATGGAACCGTCCTAGTGACATAAGTGCTGGGCGTCTCAATGATGACGGTACCAGGAGCGGTGCCACTGGGAGGAATAGTAACTGTCCGGGTGGTTGACCCAGTCCATGGGCTAGTTGTAGTGACGTAGTCAGGTGTGCTACCTCCGGGTGTCTTGATAATAACGGTGCCTGGATGGGTTCCACTAGGAGGAACAGTAAATGTAGCAGTGGCTGTTCCAGTCCACGCGGTTGTGCGAGTCACATAGCCGGGGTCGGTTGGTGTCACAACAAGAACAGTACCAGGATTGTTGCCATTAGGAGGGATTATAGTCGTATAGGCTGTTGGTCCAGGACCCGGGCTTGTTGCGGTCACGTAGTTGGGATCGTGGGCTGTTGGTGTAACAACGAAAACAGTACCAGGGTGGGTGCCCTTAGGAGGAATCGTCGTTGTATACACGATCGGTCCGGAGCCTGGGATCGTCGCAGTTATGTAGCCGGGATCAGTGTCCGTGGGTGTCACACAAAGAACGGTACCAGGGGCATCGCCCTTGGGGGGGATGGTAGTTGTATACGGGCCGAGTCCACATCCTGGGATTGTCTGGGTTATGTAACAGGGAGGGCTGCCCGAGGGCGTCGAGATAATCACAGTTCCAGGATTGGTGCCAGTAGGATGAACCGTATCCGTACACGTGGTCGTGCCGGTCCACGGAACAGCCGTAGTCACGTACGGCGGCTTAGTGGCGGTAGTACACTCAACCGCAGTCCTGTGTTGACGGTCAGCACATGGTTCGAGTTAGGAGGACAGCATGCATGATTACTTACCTGGTGATTATCGACTGAGTTGTACCACCACAACAGACCAATTCAACGGGCTGGTGCTCGATGACGACTGCGCAATGTTCATAATGAGCGGCACAGGCTTCAGTGAGTCCTGTAAGGCTGCTCAGCGCCGTGGCATAAGCCAAAAGACGCAAGTTATTCATACTGTCAGACGTCTCAGAGCACCGTTGGTGGTTGAATAAGCGAATGTGGGATAGTAGAGCGAATGGCAAGTAGGATGAGAAGTTGTAGCCTGCTGCGGCGAGGAGGCCCTCTTATAGCATCGCGACGATGATACCACTCAGCCTGCGTCATAACAGCAACCTAGTGTAACGTCTGCAAACGATCTCGACGATCTACCACTAAAGCCTAAATCATAACAAGAACCTCCGAGAAAGGTTAAACTCTTCAAAATGCCACATCTCACTAAGACTCAACCGGATTTTTGAGAAGCATATTGGAACTCCGAGTATGAGACATCCATGCGAAAAAGACGGCTGGAGATTCGATGGCGCTATGGAAGCAAACTTTGAGAAATGTCGATAATATCTGCCCCTCCTACCTATGTTTGCTTTCATTTTTTAACATGATATTCTTTCCCTTCAGCGCATTTGTCTTAGATGAAAGACGATAGGGGGGACATGACATAAGCGTAATACCTTCCTGCAACTAGATGATTACACACTTGATCAAGGCCAGTGGGCATGATAGGATACTATACTACATACATCACTTTTACCACAATATTTATTTTAGCAAAATAAACGTGTAATAGTCAAGAATGAAGAGAAACTGGTGTTTCCTCGGGAGTTATTTGCCGCGCCCCGACCAGAGCATCCCTGCTTAGACCATGCTTGCCGTTTGCAGCTGGTCTAAGTCACAACAACTCCCAAAGAGGCAAATCTGCTCGGAGATTTCCATAAGATCTGCTAATATGGTAACCTAACCTGGAATCTTCGGCTGCAAGGCTAAATATTAAAATTTGGCCAGCTCAAGTATGAGAATCTACTAAGATCACTCATAGCGCAGGCAGCACTAGGCCTGCAAACATGGAGATGAACCTAAAATTCTTGTTTTTTTCGTGGTGATCAGCAAAAAAGATTACCAATGCAAACAAATTAGTCATTTGTAAGCCCTCACTACACCTGCTAAAAAATAAAAATAAAAATAATAAAAACAGGTTTCCTGTCAATGACTGAATGGTGATGAAAATGCTCTCTTAGTTGAGGCTGCTCGGTCCGATAGGAGGGCGGTCCGAGTACAAGTGAAAGGGCGGGATGATGAATCTAGAATCAATAAAGGAGAAGCCACCATTCCAGGCATTGAGCTATGACGGCTTGACTATCGCATTTTTTATGAACTGCTTTTAATTCATGTGTGGTTGCGAACATACGCGAAATTGTTTCGGCAGTGTCTTCATTCCACACCTTTTTTTGGCTCTCGAGGATGGAATGTCGCGAGCCAGAAGCTCAGTCGGGAAGAACAACACGTCAAGACCTGCTGAACGGAAGGCCCTTGGGCGCTAAGCATGATAAACACTGACTTTTGGTCAAATAAAGTCGGCTACGCATATTTATGCAAAGACGGGATTTCACCTCCTCAAGACTGGTTGTTTGCCTGATTGGCTATGCATCCACTCGCAGAGGATTCGATTGGTGTGCTCTGGATCCGTGAAGGTACCTATTGCGAGAGGATAGGGTAGGCCCCGATGATTATGTCCATGTTTATGTTTCTACCCTCAATTGTACATCGGTTTTCGGTGCGGAATCCTCGACAGTTGAAATGAGCTTGACAACAGCAAAATATCAAGACGAGATAAGTTAGTGGCCTGCGCCTGGGCGTATCGAGAACGTTGCTTCAATTGGCGCTCCCGCAAGGGACTTGTCGCTTATAATAGTACGACTCTGCAGAAGTACTACCTATCCAGTACGAGTATGCATTGTGACCTGCATAGCCGCGCAGTTTTGTGAGAGATTCCGGTACAGGAGAAATTTTGACACATATTCCTATGGCTCAACAGAATAGCGAGGATAATTCGATATATTGATGCATGACTTCACCTGGCTTCCTCCTCGCCAGTGGGTTGGAATATCTTGGTTTCCATGGTTTTAAGCGTATTAAATGATTGGAGTCTGTACGGAGTACTTCGTACTCCTTCAGGTACTCCGTTCTCCGTAGTTTTAGGCATGATGGTGCTAAACATAAAAATAGGCTGGCGGCTCAAGTTTAGTCCGCAGGGTACGTACCTAGAGGTTCTGATAGTATTACTAGCACTACCTAAGGTAGTAGTACTACGGTAATAGTACTTCGTAGGTACTTCGTACTACTACTACTCGTACTACTACTCATACTACTACTAAGTACTACTGTCTGTATCACGAAACCACCGTCTTGCGTGAAGCTTCATTCAACCTCCGATTATCACAAACCTCCATTCTCTTTCCACCAATTCATTATGAATTCACTGCCACCATCGCCACCATCGTCCTCATCCTCACAATCAGCACCATCATCACCACCGTCTTCGCCTCCCCCCCCCTCCTCCGCTCCCTCTCTCGCAGCGTTGTCCATCTACCAACTCATTCGCCTCTATTGCCGAGAGTCGCTGATTGTTGAACCGCTGCTTTGGACGCAGCGCCATGTTGAGCTACTACAGTTCTCATTTAAACAACCGCAACAGCCGCGTCCAGTCGTAGAAGCACCGCCCCCTCGCCAGTCTGCCGCTGGCTGGGCTCGTCATCTGAGAACTTCAGGACCTCGCTACTTTGCTGATCGCGAGGGGGCCATCGCAGAGATTCTGGCAAACCCTACGTGCCCATATGAGTGTCCATTCATAGCTACGTTAGTCTCCAGAATCCACCTCTTGCTTTGCTTGCTTTGATCGTTCCCCTCTAACCCCAAGCGCGTTGCAGAGATAAACTCCCCTTTTGGTTCGATGACGAACGGCACATCAGAATTTTGGAATGCATGGTATTCTATCTTGGCGGTGATGGGGATGCCGCAGCTTCAGGAGACGTGCCCCCTGTCGCCGCATATCTCGACTATGCACATATCCATCGGATGCGCGTGGACAAGTTGTGGCCCTATCTGGGCCGTCGGCCCAACAAGCCTGTCAACGCCATATGCGGACTCAAGTTGAACAAAGTCACTCCCAAGTCCCCCCTGCGCGACCCATACATCATAGCCGTCATGATAGGCCTGGTGCAACGACAACGAAGTGCGCTTCTACGCAATAACCAGACTCTTCCATCTACCTATCTGGTATGACTTTTTGGCTGCGTATATTCTATTCTACTTCTTTGGTAATAACATACTCTTTCTAGGCACAAGTCCTCTTCGCTGATGCCGACCCAAGGAAAGAAACATGCAAAGCCAACGAGCTCGTGTTCGTTCATCTCTTCACTGCTGATATCACCTCTACCTTTCTCGAAAAGCTCCAGTATCCCTCTATTCCGCCAGCGTCGGCTCTCCCGCCTGTGTCGGTTCAACATACGAAAATCTCTGTAAGACCTTACAAAACTTTTCGCAGACGGGTTTTATCGCTCCTGGAATGGACGCGGGATGCCCGAGATATATTCTTCAAAGATCAAGGCAGTCAGACTCCTTGCCAAGGACTGGGGCCGCCATAATGAATATTTCGTAGTGTCTCGTCCGATTTTTAAACCACCAAACGCGACCATGTTCCGAATAAAAAGTGGCGATACACTCATTATCATTTAGAACCACGAATTGATACCCCGGGACTCGTCCTATCAAGGCAGCTACATTGCCGCTACGAAATCATGATAAATAGATTACTCAAGGGAACTGTGATCACTCTTAGCTATAACCGCCAACATGGTCATTCAATCATGATGCGTCAGTGTGGATACGGCGGTTATGAGGTGGAACCCACCAACCATGTTCCAACGAGACCCCACAGCTTCGTGATGCCTTGTGAGCCTCGTCACATCTCATGCATGTTGGTCGTGTCTTGCGAATCAGCAACGCTGTCGAGAAGAGGACTCAGCCAATGGATCTGGCTCATCATGCATCTTGGGGTCGAGACGTGTGCCCCCTCGCTGTGCCTAAGCGCCAGACAGAAAGAAATGCCGATTATATTGGTTGATGGTGCCCGGGATCATGGTTTTTTTTAGGCTTATCACAGGAGATGAGGCTGAGTGAAGGTTGTGGGCTATTTAAGCAAGCTCAGTTACTACGCAGAATTGTGAAGAGTCGGATCAGTAACTCGTCACTTCTCTCTCAACTCTTGTTCTCGACACCACTTATCTCTTCCCTCGTTCCCCCTTTCCTCTCTTATTCTCTCTTATTCGCCTTCTCTTCCCTAGATCGCCCTTTCTTCCTTCAGCCCGTTTATTCTCCCGCCCCCTTCATTGCCACCACCACCATCATCATCATGGCATACTATGACACTGTTCGAACCCACGATGACTTTGCCGTCGTCTCGTCTGACGGAGGCATGAGCTTTGCAGACTTGCAGCAATCAAGATATAAATTGCACTGTATATATACTGCAGGTATATTACCCTATACCTTGTCGGGAGTATCCGATAAGCCCGATAGATCCCGAGAGCTAGGCCCAATTAGGAAGGCTAGAAAAAACGGTTAGAAAAGGCAGTCAAATCAGGGAAAAGGTGTAATATTAATAGCTAGAATCGCAGCTAGAATAGTTTTCTTCTTTTTCTTTATGCAGACTTAGGTCGGCTAAATGCAGCGACAATGATTATTACTTGTTTAGGCGTGTATTTTTCTCTCGGCAAAATGCTTTTGTTTAGCTAATATAAACGACGCCGCCCACTGCCTAAGTTTTAGCGCGCTACTTCGTATATTGACCTTTAATATATCTTAACCTTAAGTAACCTAAACCTAACTAAACCTAAAACCCAATCCGTAAATACGCTTTAATCCCCCCCGCAGGCCAATTAGTAAATGCGCTCCAATAGTTTTCCGATTTGATTTCATTTAGCTATGGTGCCTAGGCTTACGGTTGGTCCTATATTATAAACGATATCTACCTAGCTTGACCTTATATTCACTGAAACTAAACACTTCCTGGGCCACTGATAGTACAATGAACGGCCCACTAGAGAACAGTATCGGGGTATCGTGTGCCGCCGACATTATTACAATTTGACGAGCCGCGGGCTTCGACGCAGGAGATAGAGGTAGCGCCATCGCATGACATAGTACCTACCCTGTTACTCGGCCCAGAATATCTGCAGTTGGTGAAATGTTCAATGTTAAAGGCAGGCATGCTCTCTGGGAAGGGGACTTTGCCTCCGCCAGTTATAAGGTTAGGGAAACGGCATAGGCTGTCGTCGTCGAAGACACCATTAATATTGAAGACGTCCCAAGGATCGGGGAAGTATTCATGTGGTTGATGAGTTTGTCTTTCCAAGGCGAGGAGGGCAAACGATGTGTCTGGTTGGCGGAAGCGTGTGAGGCGGCGGCCGGATCCAGATAGGGTCAGGTCTGCAGGGGCAGCCGAAGAAGTTATGCGTGCAGATGGGGTTGCCGCTATTGAAGGCGCCGTCACAACCATTGGCAGAGCAGCTCTGAACCTGACCACATGTCGACTAGATAGGGTCAGTATAGTCCTGCGGTAAGGAAGGCGGAGCAACTTACAGAAACCGGGTTGCAGACACAATTCCTGAACTGGCCGCGGCAGCGCGCCGTGTTCGAATTGGCATCAAAAGAGCCATCGCAGCCATGCTTATTGCAGTCCTGCGCCTCGCCGCAGGTATTCTATATACGAGTTAGCCAAAGATCAAGACAAGACAGCGAAGATGATCCATTCACTTACCGGGGTAGCATTGCATTTGCAGCCCCTAAACTTATCCTGGCAGCGCGCCACGCCGTGGGAATCATAAGCACCGGCGCAGCCGTTACGATCACAGCTCTGTGAAGGACCACACGTGGTATCCGTCGGCTTGCATACACAGCCGTCAAAGAAGTTGGTGCAAACTGGCGATACGGAGAGGCCGGAGAACTCGCCATCGCAGTGGCCCTTATCACAGCTCTGAGCGTCGCCGCACGTTCCCGGGTTGGCCTTACACTGACATCCCTTAAAGTTGCCCGTGCAATATGCCTTGCCGTCGTCGACGTTAGATTCACCATAGCAGCCATTCTTGCCACAGTCCTGGGGCGGTCCGCACGTACGGGGCTGAGGTAAACACTCACAACCCTTGAAATTGCCCGCGCACTGAGGGAACTGAACATTACCTAGACCGTTGAAGGAGCCGGCGCATCCGTGAAGGTTGCAAGACAGATGAGGGCCGCAGGTATTAGCTGTGGCCGTACATTCACAACCCTTGAAATTGCCTGCGCACTGAGGGAACTGAACATTGCCTAAACCGTTGAAAGAGCCGGCACATCCATTCTTATTGCACGACTGATGAGGGCCGCAGGTGTTGTCTGTGGCCATACACGCACAACCCTTAAAATTGCCCGTGCATTGGGCATAAGGCACATTGCCGAGACCATTAAACGAGCCGGCACATCCGTTCTTATCGCAAGACTGATGAGGACCACAAGTATCGTGTGTAGGTAGACATTTGCATCCAATAAAGTTGCCCGTGCACTGAGCGAACTGAACATTACCAAGGCCGTTGAAAGAGCCGTCGCATCCATTCTTATCGCACAACTGATGAGGGCCGCAGGTGTTATCTGTGGCCTTACACTGGCATCCCCTTTTGCTGCCGGCTGTGCAGGTCGGGTACTTGACGACTCCGGCAAATGCTCCAGCACAGCCATCTGCATCGCAGCTATCAACTGCGTTGCAAACAGTGCCAGTGGGATCAGGCATTTGGCCAAAGGTAATAGGGCTGTAAAGTACAGTAAGGATATCGATAGGCCCAATGCCAGGCTTTGAGATAGTAGTGGCCGAGGGCGCAGCGTGGCAAATATTGGCATGTATACAGTCTCTGTAGGCTGTATAGAGGAAGACTATAAAGGCCTGTCCCTCGGGGGATCCTGTAGTATACTGGTTGCGGTCTTTCCAGCTATATGGGTTTACAGCGGGTGAGAAAACACTGTTGCCTCGCTCTTTGCTGCCTAGGCTCCTTCAGTTATTATCAGCCCATGTAATATAATTCTGTCCGAAAGTACCTATACCGTATCAGCACTTGATATAAGGTGAATGAACAAATGGGGTCAATGGAGGCCAATAAAGAGATTACTATACCAGGGTCATTGATGGCCATTCGATAAGCTACAGCGGATAGTAAGGCTGTTCCAGAGATTTCACCAAACCAGCTGCCATCGTTAAGGTAGTTGCGGAGCAGACCGCTATCTGTCCCAGATTGCATAGCGCCGTCGAGGATCTCCTTAATCCAGGACTTCAACTGCCCAGCTTGCGATCCTAAGGCGCCTGATGAACCAGGCCACTTCTGCAGCGTATACAGTACGCGGGTCATGCCAAGGGCTGCCCAACCATTACCACTGGACCAAAGTCCAGTATCTTGGGACTGTGGCACAATGATATGACGCCAGTTAAGATCGTTAGCCTTAGGGACAGCACGGTATAGGCTGATCTGGCGAACAGTTTCGGCCGTAAGAGATACGTTATTGTGCTGTACAGCGAGATAGGCCACTATATATAATATTAGCTGCAATCAACATACAACAAGGGAGGTTTAGCTGTAATTAACGTCAGGCAGGAAATTGAGACATACAAAAAGGGAAAGACATGGCTACATTATCAGCCCAAAGCTCTGCGACATCAGGTCGATGCGAGATAGCACCGTTAGAATGCCTCGGTGCGATATTAAGTAAATAATCAGCTTGGCGGTTCGAGGCATCAATATATCAGGGGCGGATGACTCTTTCTTTCCAGATTGGTACTAAGGGTGGGACCAAAAGAAGTAGTAGTCAGCTTACAGACAGGGCTGGACCGAGTTTTTGTCAACTAAAACTTATAGTCGGTCGCCAAAAACCGCAATAGCCGCAATGATCTCGCCAATAATGCTTCACGGCCAACGGGATACATTGTGATAGGTGATGATTCCTGCCCGTTTTATTTAAGCGGCTTAATCACCCTCATTTCTATATACAGCTAAGTGCTTACGCTAAGAGGAGACCAGGATCTCAAGAGTTTCTAGACTATGTGACAGTTGGTAGCTTATTGATATATATAAGGCTGAGCGTAGAACCTGGCCTACCAGAAATATTGGTTCCTAAACTGTCTAAGAATTGGTAGAGATGGCAGCCTTTACATGCATTCCTCGCCGTATTATCGGTGCAGGCATTTTCTTCCTACCGTGGATTATCTGGTTAGTTGCGGCTTCGCCCAACATCAGCAACGTTGTGCAACTCCATCAGCGAGCCATTTCCAGAGACCCCTCCTGCCCGGCCGGCTGGCTCTGTGAATCTCAGCCTTGTGACGCGTCCTGTGCGGAAGGAGACGTCTGCGTTAACTTTGAGGGCGCCCTTGCATGCTCCCCGGCAGGCCAGAAAGTGTGTGCGCTTAATCCGAGCACATTCCAAGCAGTAGAGTGCCAGGATGGAGATGTTTGCTGGTAAGCTTAATCGCCTCTATATACATTCACTTTCTCTTATCACTAACGCTGTTAGCCACGGTAACTGCTATAAACCCTGTACCGAATGCTGCAATAATGCCGCCACCCAATGTGTCATTGGTGATTTGTGTCTTGCCTGTCCGAATGGCCATACTTGCATAGCTGGAGGGTCTATATGTGCCGCCAGTGGTGGTACAACTCCTTCTTCAACGACACAACAACCTACAACACCAAGTGTAACTGTCGGCCCAGTACCGACGCGGACGACAACTCTAATAACAACAAGGCAACAAACTACAACGACTGTTTCGGGTGTGCCTGCTCTGCCTACAATCGTGCAGAAGGATGGAAACTTCAAGTATCAAGGCTGCTTCGTTGATAATGCCAGTTCCCGTGCGTTGGTTGTTGGCAACAGCAGCGACGCAAGCTCAAACGGCATGACAGTCGATAAGTGTATAGCATTAGCGAAGCAAATGAACATGCGCTATGCCGGAGTTGAATTCGGCTCGCAATGCTTTTTTGGAAATACCCTCCACACTGACAGCAAGGCTTCCGACGGTGACTGCAGTATACTCTGCGCTGGTGCGCCTGGTGAACTTTGCGGCGCTGGGAATAGACTGCTGGTTTATAACGATACAACATGGAGTGATCCAACTTTAGATGAACTTACAGACGTCTTGCTGCACTACAACAGCACCTTATTCGACTTGCGGACCCTTACTGGCAAATATAAAAACCTTATCCAGCGGTGGGCAGACCAGCAGAACAGCAGAGGCAAGCGGTGGTTATCCACAAGGCAAAGCCAAACCATTACAATTACGGAGCTGCAACACGAATTATCAGACATCGAAAGACAGGTTCCCTTAATAAGGAGAATTTTGTGTATGTTTTTACCTCTGTACTTATAGCCTTATCCCCAACCTTACGCACAGTCGAGGCATCAAGGAATGGAAATTCTCTCTATATTCGCGCAGCTAGCGAGGATATTATGCGGCCGGGCCAGGAAAATCCATTTGTTGATCCGCCTGCTCTGGAAAATGCCCAGCACGCATTTGATATTCCAATTAAACATCTCGAGGACGTGCAAAGCGCGATAGAAGACGATCTACAGTCTATCGCCGATTCAACAACACCGCTTATAAATACTGCCAGGGATTTAGAAGTTACTGGCAAGGCGGTAAGCTGCCCGCAATATATCCTGTAATTTGCAACTAATAATTAATCTAATAGACTAATGCTATTGGCACAATTCTTGGTACCACTCTTGCGGCTATAGCAGCTGGTCAAGGAGTGTGTAAGTATGTCTTGGTCTGCTGCCAATGAATAACATAAATAGGGGACTGACTTTATTATTTCCTATTTAGTTGCGCTCCTAGCTGGCATATTCCTTCATCTGCATCACCATTCGGGCAGCACTGGACCAATAACAGTTATATTACCGCCACCGCAATCAACACCTACCTCCGATCCTACAACAGTCACTTCTTCTACCACAACAAGCTCTGCTACTGCCACGGCAACCCAATACTTTATGGTTGCAGCAGACGGTGTCTTAGAAGGTGAATTCCAGACCTTCACTGATCAGCTGTCTACCGCCCCTGAAGATAAAGTCATCAACAGCCCGTTTGCAATTGCCCGGGTGGCGAGCCTAAACGCTACGGAATTCGACAGAGTGCGAAAGAACCCTATAGGCTTTTCAGTAACGCCAAACAAACTCCCAACACCCAGAGATCTCCAAGATAGAGGTCAGACTCTCGAAGTATCGCCAAGACTAGTGTTTGGGAAACGGACCGCGCCAGCAAGGGGCACTGCCCTCGCCGGCAGCACTATACCTGCAACAAAGTTATCTGGCCGCGATGGACTCTTTGGCTTCAAGATCGGCCATCTACAATCACTATCTCAGAAATGGTTCAAAGAAAGTTTCACCGACGGCTTTGACTATACGTTTGAGGCCGACGCAGGAAGCGGAACCTTTATTTATGTCCTTGATGACGGTGTGCAACTCGACCACCCGGAATTCCGACGTATCAAAAAGGACCCCGAGATCGTTATTAACAATTAAGTCCCTGTACGAAGCCACGGCACGGCCGTAGCTGGACAGGCAGTGGGCAAGGTCCTGGGCGTCGCATCGTCTAGCACCTTGGTCAGTGTTGCCCGTGATACATACGAAGCTGACATCATGGTTGCTCTAACCAGAGTATACGCCGACATTATCGCAAAGGGTAGACAAGGAAAAGCTGTTATTAACATGTCCTGGGGTTTACCGTCGATGACCGTCTCTCTAAAGATTACTGGCTAGCGAGAGCTATGAAGCGATTTATTGATATTGGTGCTGTTCCTGTCTGCGCGGGTGGGAATGAAGGTAAGGAACCCGGAAAGCAAGGACTATTCACTACGTTTGTCCCTGCCGCATATGGGCCGACAATTGGCGGCCTTATTACTGTCGGCTCGGTAGATGCAAATGGAAAACGAGACGCCTCTACCTCGAAATGCAACCTCGCAAATTCGACACCAGAATGTCTGTCAGCATACGCCAGGGGCTCTAACGTAACTATTGCAGATTTAGATTCCAGAAGCTATACGACAGGTAGTGGTACATCTGTTGCGGCGCCAGTTATCTCCGGCTTAGTTGCGTACCTTATGGCCCATCCCAGTGCCCTTGTTCAGCCCCTTATCTACAGTGGCGGCAGAAGTGAAATTGCACAACGTATATCTATTCTCATCAACGAGTGGAGCTGGTCGCGCAACCCGACGGGAGGTGTTGATTTTTCTAATGTTGCTTGGAATGGTGTCATTGCCAATGCTTGCAATTTGAACCGCGAACCCAGCGGCAACTATGCAGAGACGCCGGATATCATTGGTACCAATCCAGATTTACAGGGTGATGAGCAGCCAGTGTCTGGTGTAAGTACATATGCAGGTCCCTGGCTTTCGGTATGCTAACAATTTATTCAAAGGTCACCACAACTTGTCCATCCAACAAGTAGGTAGATCGACAAGCTTTGACGCAGACAGCGTGCCTTGGATTACCCAAATGCTCGTCTGGTATGGTGCCAGGTTATACGCTATGTTCGCCTATCTGGACACGATATCAAGAAAAGGCTCACTGGCTATTTCTGGATCGCATCTGGGACGACGGCTAGCCGGAAAAGTTTACCATTGGGATCACTTCCATACTTGTAAAATATTAAAGCCTAGAATCGAGTAGTTGTGGAGTAATATAAACATCAGTTTCGGGAGAGCTGACAAACCAGACGTTCTGCGATTGTATTGACACTGTAGCTCATCGATATCGCAGTTGCATACTGTGTATTAGACGCAGGCTATAATAACAGAGCAGTCTATGCCATCCAATACACAGTTGGAAACATAGCCGTCAGCTGTACTATTGTCCTAGAAGGCAATATTACCGGGTAGACAAGAGACAGCTTCGGTCTCATAAATACGCAAACAGCTCAAGGGTTCGGAGACAGCGCTGATGTTCGCCTAGCGCATTCCAATTCGTTCACTCCGATTGGGTTGTTAATATGTGAAGCAGTTCGCTTGATTCGTCTATCGTAAATGTCAAGCTCCCATATTCTTAGACACCCTGCCAATCAAGCTGCCATGTTATGTTGAACTTAGCAGGAAAAGTAAGTAGCTGGCTTGTTCCTCATACAGTGGTGAAGCCGCGGTGGAGAGAAAATAATATTTCTATCACAGCACGGAAAGGCAGGTCAGGGCAAATATCGTCGTTGTGCCGTGGAGAGCATGAAAGCCCTGAGGCTCTACAGAAAGCTATAGGTAGGAACGCGTTGGTGCCTGGTCACGTCACCGGAGCTTACATGACAGGGTGTTAACATCGCGTCACGGTTAATGCCGTGACAGTACTCCCCCCTTTTATCTCGCTATTTAGCCGCGAATAGCTATATTACTTAGATAAATTAAAGTTCCAAGTAATTTATCCTAATACTTTTAATATAAAGGTAAATAAAGCGAATTATATAGTTTTTTAATGTTAATAATATATAGTTTAGTTGTAGGCTTTAATGCAGTATAGTCTTTAATTAATGCTTTATGTAATGGGCGTGGCCTTTTACAGTAACTGATAATAGGGCGCTGTAGAATTGTCTATTCAAAGCTAAAAAGCAAGAGAATAAAAAAGGGGAACTATCTAGCTATATATATTGATCTATAGAGCAGTAGTATATATGCGTATAGGCCTAGGTAATACGCATAAAAGCGTATCCTTCTCTTTCCTTTCCCATTTATCCTTATTCTCTCCTTTCCACCCCATTGTGTATCACTAGGGCTTGTATACAGTGCCTGATATATATTGGTCTGGGAGATGTAGGGAATTATGGTACCGGGCTCGGTATAGCCGAGGTCCTTCCTAATTGGGTTTAACCTATAATATAAAGCTATATTTATAGCTTTAATTTAAGTATTAATTTACACTTAAAGGTTTCAGTTCTTAGCTATTTATAGAGTACTTTAAAATCTTTTATTTAAAGGTTTATTTTTTTTTTTTATTAACTTAAGCCTTTATTTATAATTTAGCTAAAAAGATAAAATTAATAATAAAAGTTATTATCTTTAATAATTGCATTTATTAAATATATATAATTACTATTGTAATACCGAAGAGTACGTACCCTGGTATATACTATGTCCAGAGGAGTACGTACCGTCACGAAGGACAGGGAGCACGGGGTCCCCCACGTAACGCTAGCCCTTCGCTTAACTATATTAACCCGGCCGCGCACAAGTTAGTAGGGCGGTAAGTTTGAGTCTTATAATACCTCGTTACCTATATTGTGCCTACCTGGCTTGACCCCCTGTTACAACTATTAATACTAGATTTTTATAAGGTTTTTAAAAGATAAAGGAAAAGTATATAATAGGTATAGCCTTTTATAGTAGCTGATAATAAAGCGCTATAAAATTATTTATTTAAAGTTAAGGAGGAGGAGGTTAAAAAGGGGGACTATTTAGCTATATATATTAATTTATAGGGCAGTGGTATATATACAAATAGGCCTAAGGCTTATATGATACTTAATATATATATATGTTAAAAAGGAGGGCTAAAAAGCAAGGATTTCAGTGTAAATGGATAACCTTCCTATTCCGGCTAGACCCGGAATTAGGCCCGACACTAGGACCGAGTTCCCGGAGGAACTTCGGTGTAAGTCAGGAAATTTCTGTTATCTTCAACGATAATAATTAAGCTAGGACCAGCTACCCTGCCTACCCTAGACTTAATACAATAGGCATAATGGCCATTATAAAAAATCTGACTAAAATGGTTTCCTGTTTATATGGCCGTAAGTCGATTTGGACGATTTCCTATATAAATGAATTTTGCGGAAAATAGGAATAAGGCCACAAACCCAATTCTGCTGCTGCATTCCTATTGTTTAGTCGGAGGACTATTGTAGAAGACAAAGCTATTGTTTATACAATCACTTCTACACTGGCCTCACATACACTAGATATTCTATAGCTTCTAGCTATTAGATTACTTACAATTCAATTGTTCATCCACTGTTAGCCTAATTAGACTCTCAGTCGTTTCCTTATTGCTGCGTTGTATACAGCTTCCTATAAGCCACACATAAATGAGGTTCAGTATAACCTTATTATTTTAACAATTTTATCCCTAAAACTTATTTTTAATCCTTTCCCCTTTTTTTATATATAATATCCTTTTTCCTGTTTATTTATTATATCCTTTTTCCTGTTTATTTATTATATCCTTTTTCCTGTTTATTTATTATATCCTTTTTCCTGTTTATTTATTATA
>JAOALB010000112.1:0-54971 GCA_025331125.1 Mycogone perniciosa
ATATTTAATAACTTGCAGCCTACTTATACTAAATCGACTTTTTATTATCGCAAATTTATAAATCTAATTAATATTAAGAGTTTTAATATTATACTTTATTTTTATTATCTTTTTCGCGGCTTAAAGTATTATATAAGTAATTACTTTTTAAAATACAGTAAGTATATTTATATTAATTGTCTGTATAATAGTATAAAGGTTGCGTTAAGTTTTTATATATTTTTCTAAAGTCTTTTTTTTAATATTATAGCTAAGACTATTTTTTAGTATTAAATATTATTTTTAAGTCGCGATATTTTAATTCCGCTAAAGAGTTAGCGGAAAAACTTTTATTACTTTATTATAAAGCCCTTTGTAAGGCCTAAGCAGAGATAGATAAAGCGTTAGATTACTTAAAGCGTTTTTGTTATTAGAAATAACAGCTATAGACTAAAGGTCAGGAAATGGTTAAGTGTAGGTTAGAATTTTTAAATAAACTAGAAGATTTAAAGTAGCAGGAATTGGAAGTTTTTTTAAAAGTTTAGGATTTTTAAAGTGTTAATCTTCTTACTTTTAACGCTTTATTAAACCCTTTATTAAAAGGCTTAGATTTTAATAGAATTGCTGCAGAATTATCTAAAAGTACTTAAAGTATTCTTTAAATTCCTAAAAATTATATTTTTCTTTATAGTTTTTCTATTTTATTAAATACTAGCATTTATTATTTTTTATTTTTATAACTTTAATTTCTTTAACTTTATATTCTTTTTTAACAGCTAAGACTTTAATTAAATCTATAATTTATTTATTTTTTAATCTATTTTATAATACTTTCTTAAATAGTAAAATATAAAATATTAAATAAATTTAAATTCTATTTAATAGTATAAGTTTATAAGTAATTTTTAAAATAACCTTTTTAACTAGGTAAAGTTTAAGTTTCTTAAAATTTAATTTATTACTTAATTGTATTATTTTAATATTTATAGTCTTTTTTCTTAGTAAATAATAGTATAAATAAACTATATCTCCCTCTTTAAAAATCAATCCCTTTAATCTATATTTATTAATATACTTCTTTATTTCTTTTATATAAAGTAGAGGTATACTTATATTTCTTTATATAACTGCTTTATATCTTTAGCTTTAATTTATACTTTATTAATATATAGGCCTTTCCTTAGCGCTTTATATATATTTAGCGTAAAGCTATACTTAATATATATAAAGCTAAGTCTAGTTAACTTTAAAATATTATTATTATAAAATATTTATATAATTAGTAACTTTTTTATTTAATTGTTATAGTTAAAGTTAATATAACTTTTTAAATAGGCTTTAATAACCTAATTAATGCGTTTTATCTGTTTATCTATCTGTAAATAGTATACAGTATTAAGTTTATAATTTATACTTAACTAGTTTATAAATATTTACTAGAATTTAAATATAAAGGTTAATCTTTAATTAGAAATAATCTTAGCTAAATTATATAATTAACTGTAATAAATTGCAAAAATATATAGGCTAGTGTCTTTATATTTATTACTTTTTTATATAAAAGGAAGTAAAAGTATTTAATAAATTAGTTTATACTTATTAAAATACTATTATATTTAATTTTTAATTTTAATTTAATAAATAGTAGTAGTTTAATAATAAAATTTAATAAAATTAACTTTTATAGTTATTCTGGTATTAGTAAAGGTTAAAGTTTATTATATAGTTTATATTTTAAAGGTTTAACTGTTCTATAAGTTATATAGCGAGAAATAATATCTTATATTACTTTTTTAAGCCTTTGAAATTTAAAATACCTTTAAACTTATTTATATATCTTGTAATTGCCTTTATATCTATATACTAGATATTAATAGACTTTTATAATTATATTCTTTTAAACTTTATTTAAGATTTAGATTTTTTTATTTTTTTATTAAATTCCTTTATTATTAAACTCTATATCTTTTAGGAATCTATTATTATCTTAAATAATATAATACTCTTTAATACATTAAAGTATAATACTATTATTAATTACTTTATATATAGCTTAAAGCGCTATTTATTAGTAATATCTATTAAAGGTTTACTTTAAAATCTGCCTAGTATATTTAATCTTTCTTTAATTATAGTTAGCTTATTTACTAAGTATATCTATTTATCTATTTTTAAATCTTTTCTAATAAATTAAGATATAGTTAAATTTTAAAAGGTATTTTATATAGCAGATCTATTTTCCAGAAAGTTATTAAACTGTCGCGAAGTATATAATATTTTTATAATTAATATATACCTTAACTTTATATATTCCTTTTAATAAGTAATATTACTATTCTTTAAATGCAAGAATAATAGCGAGGAATTCCTTATTATATATTAAGTAATTTAGTTTTACACTATATAAGGCTTAAAAATAAAAGGCAATAAAGTATAGTTTACTATTTTTATCCTTTTAATTAAATTAAGCTTTTATAATAAAGTGAAAAGTATTTATTTCGACTTTTATTTCTTTAAATAAATTAAATATAATAAATATAAGTTTTTTCCGAGATAAACTGCTTAAATTTATTAAAGGCTTCCTATATATTTAATACTTATAGAAACTTTTAATCATTTTTAGTAAATTTATAGAGAGATTATATAATACTTTTATAATCTTTAATAAATTATTAATAATAGTTAATAAATTTTAAAAAGCTTTAGACTCCTTTAACTGTTATAGGTATAGGCTAGTCTTTTACTGCTTATACTTTTAATAAATTTATATAAATTTCCTTAAAGGTAATAATATACTTTAAGAAAATGATTTTCTATATATAGAATTTATATTTCTTTAGTGTTATAAGTAGTTTAGTATTTTATAGTATCTATAATACTTTATAAATATATTCCTTATATTTTTTAAAGGTATCTAAAAAGATTAAAATATTATTTAAGTAAATAACTATAAAGATATCGAGGTACCTTTTTTAATATATTATTAATTATTTTTTAAAATATTACAGGGGCGTTAATAAAACTTAAAAGTATAATTAAATATTTAAATAAACTATACTTAATTCGAAACGCAGTTATTTATTTATATCTTTCCTTAATTTAAATAAAGTTATAAGCGCCTTTAAAATCCAGCACTATAAACAGCTTTTTCCTATATAGTTTATTTTATAATTCTATAATTAATAGTAGTAGAGTTTTATCTTTAATAATAACTTTATTAAACTATTAATAATTTATAATTAATTATAATTTACCTCTTTTTTTAATATAAATATAAGAGGATAGCCTACTTTTAATAAAAAAGGTTAAATATACCCTTTAGTTAATATATTATCTAAATAGTTATATAGGCTTTTAAGCTCCTTTTTATTTAAATTATAAATCTTATAAAAAGTAATACTTATATTATCCTTAAGCTTAATTACATAGTTTTATTAATTATATTCTAGTAGTTTTATATTAAGTATTTCTTTAAATAATTTATTATACTTCCAGTATTCTTTAAGGATATTTTATACTTATTTTAGTAATACTACTATTTTAAGGCTTTTTATTTTAAGTATTTTATTAATATTATTAAATACTTTTTATAAAAAGGCAATTATTTTTTAGATTTATTTATTTTTCCCTTTACTTTATTTAAGCTTTATTTTTAAGTGGATTATTTTTATAATTAAACTAAAAGTAACTTTTTTAATTCCTTTTATTAGCTTATTTAAAGGTTCTATATTTTAGGATTTCTTCCCTATAGCTAAATCCTTTCTAATAGTTTTAATTGCTAAAGAAGCTTTATTATTACGCCAATAAAGCTAGCCGTTTTCCCAGTTAATATTAAAGTTATTGCATTTTAACTAAAAATAACTAAAAATAATATTATACCTATCGATATTCGCTATATTATAAAGAACCGCTCCTTTACATTTAGCGATTGTAAGTTTAAGATAATTAATCTTTCACTTAATTTATCTATTATTATATATAAAAACTCCTCCTTTTATTTAATAAAGTTAATATAGTCTAGTTTTCTTTTTTTAAGGTAACTGTAAGCGATTTATAGTTATAGTTATAATAAAATTGCCTATTACTTTACTGTCTATTAATATATATAGCTAATATCCTTTAACTATAGTCTTTAACTTAAAATATAGTAAATCTTTATTATTACTTTTATTATCTAATATTTTAAAAGATATAATTTATTGGTTATTACTTTATAGCCCTTTTATAGGTAATATTAATTATTTCCTAATTCTTTTTATTTTGCGTAAATTTTACAGTTAATTAAGGTTCTTTAAAGTAAATACTACCTTCTTTTATTATAGGCAGTGCCTTTATAAGTAATAAAATTAAACTGGTTTTAATATAATTCCTTTATAATTTAATTAATCTCTCTGTCTTTTATAGTAGGTTTATACCCTATATACTTTTATATTTACTATTTTTAGAAAACTTTTTATAAGCAAATAATATATTTACCCTTTTAATAGTATATATAATCTAGTAATAAATATAGGGTATTATTAGCTTATTATAAATATTAATTTTATAATTTATTTCACTTATATATAATATACTTTAAGCTATTATACTTTAAGTAATATTATCAATTGCACTTAAACCTTTTATTATAGCAGAAACACTATTTTATTAATTTCTCTTAGCAGTAAATATAATCTCCTTTAAACTTATATCCTTTAAGTCTTTATAGTTAATAATATTCCTTTAAGGTTTTAATATCTAGTTTAATAATAATAATCTTAAAGTCTCGATATTGTATAGTTATAATTTATTCTTTAAAAGTATTATAATCCTATATCTATTTTATAAGGTAAAATAGGATTTTAATCGGAAATGCATTATACTTTACTTTCTTTTAAAAGTATATTATATACCTATATATAATATAAGTAACCTAGGATATAGTATAATGCTTTTTATAAGTAGGGTTATTTACAGTATAGTTTCCTTATATATAGAAATATACTAGTTTTTTATATATAGTTAAAGCAGTTATTATTATAGTATATAGTTTAGCTAAGTAATATATAATTAATAGCTTTTAAAATTATATTAAGCTTTTATTTAGGTTTTAATATAGGCTTTTAGGATTTATTAATTTTTAATTTTTATAAAGCTTTATAGTCCTTTAAAATATATCCTAGTTTATTACAGTTATAATAAATAACTTTTACCTTTCCCTTTTAAATAACATTTAAATTTATTTAATTAAGTCTTTTATTATTAAAGCTAGCAATATATTTTTATTGCTTTTTACTTCAATTCATATATCTTTAATATTTATAAACTTATTTAAATTACTATTATCTTTTTTTTATATTTAAATAAAGTTTATAAAGTAAATTATCTATATTTATATATTTTTTAATAAACTTAATAATACTTTTATTATTGGAAAACTTATAAGCTTTCTTTTTAATTTCCAGTTTAAGTCTATTATAAAAATATTTAATAAAAGTAAAGTTTTTTTATTTAACTTTAAAAATATAGTTCTTAAAGTATATAATATAATTAAAGTATTTTCCTTTTTAAATTAAGTTTATACATTTATTTCTTATAGTGCATTCTTTATTAATATTATTAAAGATATTCTTTAATTCTTCTTTATATTAATTACAGCTAGTAAATATAAGCTATATTTATTTATTAATATCGCTTTTATTATTAAAGGAATCCCTTTAAGTAGGTTTAAACTACTTTAAGGCATTACCTTTAAGTTATTTAACAGCTAAAAAGACTTTATTAGTCTTTATATTAAAGCTAGTTAAAAAGTAAGTAAAGTAGTTATATAGTTAAGTGAGAAATGGTTAAAGTGCTATAGTGCTTTTATTAAAGGGTTTAAAGGGCTGCATTTTAAATAACTCTTTTAAGTCCTTTAAAGGTCGGCTCCCTTTAGGGTTTGGTATAAGGTTTAGAGCAAGTAGGGCCTAATTCTGCAAGTTTATAATAGTTGCTTGCTGTTAGTGAATTATTCACTAAAGTCTAGTGTTTTCAGTAACTAGATATTAATAGCGTTATTCCTATTCTATATAATTGGCTTCTATACATTAAAAGGCTTCCTTTATGCAAATGCAAAGTTATTCTATTTTATTAACTTTATCCTCATTTTTGCTTCCACTTATATTATTGTCTCTATTATTATCTTGCCTTTAGCGAGGAGGTGGGATAAAGGGTAGAGTATTAGGGTTATTAGAAGAGGATACTGTAGCGGATATACTTGCAATATTGCTTAGGATTCTTAGTAGCCTTCTAAATAAGAGTCGTTAACGTGTAATAATCCGGGTTTATTTTTAACAGTTAAACCGAGGTTTATAGGTTTATGTTAATAGAGAGGTTAAAGATAAATACTAAGTAGGGTAATATAGTCACGATTCTATAAAATAGGCAGTTCTAGTAAATGTAATTTATTAATAACTATTTAAATAACTATACTAAATAAATAACAAGCCAGTTATATATATATAAAGGAAATCTTTATACGATTACTGGTGTCCCAGTAAGCGTTGCTGTAATTACTGCAATAGTACGGTAATCGAGTAAGTGATTACACCTTTTGGTGTAGTGAGCGTTTAAGTGATCACCTTTAGTGCAGTGATCACTTCCTGATAATTGGTTGGCGTAACCGATATTCTCCCGTGTCCCCGTGACCTGGCCTTCGACATGGTCGGGTCGTGACAATGACGTTGCGAGTAAGCGGGAACGAGAAACCTTATGCTGCAACGCCCGTGGTATTAGTCCTCGTATTGGGTACCAGGTAGCACGCCCTTATGCATTAGATAACGAAAGTGGGTCCATTTCAGCTTGCAGTCTAACACATCAAAGAGGTGATACTAGTCGTATTACCTTGATCTCTTGGCCTATGTGTTGGATATCTCGGATGTTTCCATTTGAAGCAGATTTTTCTCTGCAGCTGATCTGCCCCCTTGGACCCCTCTAGCAGGGGATAGGAGAGAATAGCAGCACCATCCGCCAACTCCCCGAGGTCAGTACTCATTTTGAAAAGAAGGGAGTGCGAGGAATAGGATCATGTTAGAAGGACGGACCGATGTCGACTCACAATAGATATAGGCCACACAATCAACTACAATTGCTGAGATGTGCACTTCATTTTTGCTAGTGAATTATAGTAGTTTAATAGATTTTGTCTGTCCAATTCTAGAGCTCCTTCCCGGATCATGTGTGTAGTCAGTCTGTGCAAAAACTATCACCACTAAGAGACCATACTCCTTCCCCACTCAAGGACTTCCAGCTAGTTACGTGGATTTAATATCACAAAAGATTAAGGTACTAATTTATTAATACAAATTTGCGTCTGGTGAAGCGCCAATATCACGAAGCGAAATATACGTGTTTATCCAACATCAGGGAACTATGTTACTATAGCTGGCGAAGTGAGATTATAGTCTACTGGAATGTCGAAAATACGAAGCAGGACCTATTTCGTCAAGATGACATGGCGGTCAGGGGTTTACTTTACACGCCCTATGTCTGGAAAGGGCAGAGTCCACATCTTACGCCCTTATACTATGGAAGATCTAAATAGTCAGCTGTCGGAAAACTGAATTAGCAAATAGAAGACAGTATATTAGTGGGTATCTTGGCAATGGAGATTCGACAATCGATAGCCAGGCCGAAACAAATTAACCATCAGCCCAAGTCAATTGCCGCTGACGCTAAACCATCGGGTTTTCTGGCACTTCCCACTTACTCCACTCACTGTCCGCCATTCTACCTCGGGATTTTGTCAAGGTAGTTCATAGGAGTTTGTTTCATATGCCTAAAATGAATGCGGCTCTGAATGAGCGTACCTTTTTCTAAGTAGTATAGGGGCGACTAGGGGACAAAAGGGGAGCGAAAGGAAAAGTAGGAGTGGGGTTCCAAAAGCTACTATATTTTAAGTTTAAAGAATAACTAGAAAAATATAAGCATGATGTGCTATATTGAGTTGAGTATACTGTTAATTTCTACGCGTGCACTTTGATCTTGCTATAATCAGTTGCTCGAGGCATTATTCGTTTTTTTTAACTCTTTACGACCACCGAGTAACTAGGTTTATAAGCCTCATCTGGGCAATAGGTCGGTAGGAACTAAAGGTCTAGCCTCCATTTGCTACCTTTCGTCGAACAAGGAAATGTGTAGGGTTTCAATCTGCGTTTGTCGGGGAGGCCGTCTGGGCTCGTATCCTCCACCAGCTTGTGGAAGTCTTTGCTTCCCTTGGGTCCCAATAGGTATGGATAGGACTTTCGCCCGGCCAGGGGGGGGGAGGGGGGTTGGGTAGGAGAGGTATTATTCGTACGGGCACGCATTTTCTGGAGACTGAGGTGGAATAATACCAATTAGGTGAACCTGGAGGATAGAACCTTCAGCTAGTATGGATCTGGGCTATTTCGCACTCTGCTCGGGCACCCAGCTTGAACCCAGCTTGAACCCAGATCGTAACTCGGGTATACATACGTATAGTATATATAAATGTATGTATGTGTGTGGTATATATAGGCCACCTTGAGTCTGCATCAAAACTGAGATACAGTGACAACCAAGACTCTACTTCCATCCTCCAAGATCCCACACCTCAGGCCCAAGACGTTCAAAATTAAATATTTTATTACAACCATTACATTACAATGTATAACCCACTTATTCTTGCTACCGTTGCTTTGAGCGCTTCAGTTTCTGCCCTCGGCATTAACTGCAGAGGCAGTGGAGCCTGCCTAGGTCGCAGGGTTCTCGGCATCATGCAATCAACAGTCAATTCCTACGCCGACGACGTCCACTTCCAAAACGGAGAACATATCGCCTGTACAATACCCTATAAATCATATACTCAATACTGCGTATTTCTGCAGGGCACGAATGGTGGTCTCAGAGCCGACGCTGTTAAGAAGCTCTACCGGGAACTCATAAACCATGGCTGCAATGGTTGCGGAAGCGTGCCTATCGACTTCCCACAGATCAACGACGTCAGTGTTAAGGGACAGCTTACTGTCAATGTCGCCTGGTGAGCGAGAAAGCGGGTTATCAATTTATGATCTATACGGACTTTCAGTTAGTAGATAGTTAGTTGTATGGGGTCTCGTTTTTCACAAAGGGTAGATGGAATACTGGATGTAACATGGCAATTGTATGTTCTCACGCGGGACCATGGGTATCAAGGGGGGTACATCATCTCGTCTACTCTGGACTTGGGGCAGAAAAAGCAAGTTGTCTGGCTAGGATTGAAGTGTGTTCGGAAGAATAAAAGATGGTATTAAAAGCTGGTCTCATTATCTTTACATAGGGAACTCTGATGAATTGTCCGTGACAACATCCTGATGTAGTTAGTCTCGCACATCCATCCATGCAGTAATCATGGAATACGCTAACGCGCTCATGAAATTCGTATTAGTAGGGCGTCCTATTCCTATGGAGTGTCGGTAAATATATTCTAGTTGGTGTAATTACCGAGGGATTTTGTGCTCACTACATGTTGGGGATTATGGAAGAAGCCTTTGAGGGACAAGAAGCAGCCTGAAACAAACGCTGCAAAAGCATACGAACTAGACTATCAGGTGACATAAGGGATAACAGCTCCACGATAAGTGACAGGGGTCTGCGACGATGTATAAAGAGGGTCTTTATCCCCGCTCGTGGGAAGGAGGGATCCCTTCTTCCTTAGAAATCAATAAAGTCTCTTTGCCTGCTACTATCTTGGGAACCGGCCACAGCCTCAGTGCGATCCTCAGTACCGTTCTCCCTCACTTCCTTCAACACTACCCATTTCCTTGACACGGACATATTAAACCACCAAGCCGTGGAGTTGTCCAATGGCATTGAAGTGCTCGTAGGTAGAAATATCTTGACGCCAACCCGAGTTCCTCTTCATCACTCACATCCATCCTATACGTCGCCACAAGAAGGTCGAACCACCCAGCATAGCAGTCACTCCCGTAAACGCAATAAGCGAACCATATCCACTCCCATATCCCGCCATAGCTTTCCCATACCACGGCATGCCCACAAGCAAAGCCTCACTCAAAGGTCCCGAGACGACATTTCCAATGCCCCGGCCAGCTGCCAGGAAACCAAAGACCATCATCGGATCAAACGAGACGCCTCCATTGCTTGCCCGGTTTGGCTTCGACATTACCTGTTTGATCATGCCCGTCCAGGTGGAAGTGTACGCTCCGGCAAATAGACCATAGACAACACAGAAAACGTACAGCACTGGCATGTTTGTCGCGAAGCCCCATAGCAATAGTGTTCCGAGAACAGTGCCAACTGTTGAAATCATGATGCAGGTCGTAACATGCAGTCGATCGATAAAAAATCCCATGAAGACACAGCCAAACACTGAGGCAACGTTGACAGCCAAAATCGTCAGAGCTGCGGGGAACGAACCAGCGCCGAGGACAGAACGAGCATAGGAGGGCAGATAAATGCCTGGGAGGAAGAACCCCAAAGCTTCGATGATGTTGGCCATCTGGAAGAGCATAAACGTGCGGTCGAGGACGAAGCCTAGCTTATACGGCTGAATTTGCGCGGTAGCTGATGCCGGAAGTCGAGGCTTCACAAAGTACACAACCGGGATAGTCAAAGCGAAGAGCGCAGTAGCCCAAATGCGCAGCGTAGTCTGCAGTCCGTATTTCCCAAGGAAAAACTCGAGAAGAATAGGGATAGTGAAGCCGCCGAGGCCCGTGCCGGACCACATGACGCCATAAGCGAGTCCTTTGCGCTTGACGAACCATTCATCCATGTAGACAATGCAAGGAGTATAGCAGATTGAGCCGCCGATGGCGAAGAGAACGCCTTGGGTTAGGATGAGATGCCAGACAGCTTGGGAGAAGGAGCTCGCTGCGAGAGCGGTGCACATGATGATGAGGCCGATTGCCGGGCTGAATTTCGTTTGTTTGGGGTATACTCTAAAGAGAGGAACGGTGAAAGGAGCGGAGAGGTACATGATTCCCTTCACGATTGTAAGAATCAATTTTTATTGAGTGAAAGTTGAGAATTGGGCTTACCATTGCGCAAGTACCAATGATAGCGATACCAGGCGAGTCTTTGAATGGCTCATGGGTGCGGTAGAAGTCCTGGAAGACACCAAAGGCGAATGGAAAGCCTGGAAGCAAAGTCAGAGCACCGAGGCATATTCCCGAGCTGCATGTGCGAGACTCTACTTACCCCATACAAGAGCCTCAATAATGAAGCACGCCGTCAAGAAGAGCCAAGCATCTTTGCCTGTATCAACAGGCGGCAGCGAGACTCCTCGTCCCTCATCTGACGCCTCATCCAAGATGGGAGAAGAAGTTGCGGGGGTAGGATCGAGTTGGTTCATCAATAGTATCTGAGGAGCCTCGGCATCTGAAGATCTCGCCATGGTGAGTGCGAGTGCGGTCGCTTTGGGTTGACGATAGCTGGCTAGAATTGAATAGTGTGAACTGGAGTTGAGTACGGAGTACTCCGTATATATATGCTTTATAGAAAGCATCAATTGTGGATTGATATTAATAGTAACGGATGGTTAATACGAAGAGCAACGACGCGCCCTTTTGTAAATTGATAGGGGTATCTGTGGATTAATAATCGCAATGGCCCAACAATACTCGTACAAATCCTTCAGCAGTCGCCGGAGTATTAGTCCTACTACTACGGAGTACTATAGTAAGCGCAAACCCTCCATTGAGATATACGGAGTGCCCGAGATGCCTAACCCATGGTTCTTTTTTAAATTCTCCGACGATGCTGTCCCATAATAGTCGGAAGCAGATTCCGATTCTTCAGTCCTTCCTTCGCCTTTGAAATTCCACAATCAAGCACCCCTGTATCTACCTACCCCAGGCACTCCGTAGATACTATTGGTAGGTTCCTGGCTTCGCCCCAGGCAGTGCTATATAAGTTTACGGACTCGGCCTAGGGTTCCTACCGGGGGACAGAAAGAGAGGGACCGCAAACACTTCAAGCCAGCATGTGTACTCCGTAATGATGACCGCAAGCGGGGGCCACTAGGGGATCGACGTTGAGTCTTTTTTGCGGTGATGCCTCGAACTAAGATGGAGAATTTGTCACACAGAAAACATAGGCGACACTAGGCTATATTAATGGTTAGAAAGTATTATTGTAAAGGCCAAGACGGATGTTGTCTGGGCAGCCTGTGCCCCATGTGCCAGTTGATCGAGAACTAAGTAAAGACATAGACATGCCGTGTTCAGACCATTAATATACATCTAAATAGCTCTACGAGTATCCCTATATCTATCAATCCTTGCAAAGGGTGCTCTATGATCTTGTCCTGGTATCATCCGAAATCGACTGTAAAAATGAAAACTTCATGCAAGTTGTAAAAACACAGCCACAGCCGCCAGCCCCAACGCAAAGAGAATACCAATCGGAACGAGCAGAGACGGACCAGGATGCTCCTGTTCGACAATCTCGTCCACAGAAGCCTCAAGACGTAAAGCCATTTTATCACGACCGAACATGCTCTTCACACGCTCGGCTCCGTCGTCGCCTATTTGACGCAGCTCGGCGTCTGACATGCGCAACACGCTGCGCATGACCGCAGACCAAGCGTCTACATCATCGGGGTCGCGTAGCCAGCCCGTCTGAGAGTCTCGGATGGTTTCGACGGGACCGCCTGTGTTGGCAGCGAGGACGGGCAGGCGTGCGAGCATGGCTTCGAGGGGTACGATGCCGAAGTGTTCGTTGGAGGGGGTGTAAACTAGTAGGCTGGCGGCGCGGAGAAGAGATGTTTTGAGAGAGTTCGGAACAGAAAGGAGGAAGAGAACAGCGGCGTTGCTGGGAGTGGAGGAGAGGGAGGAGTCGGATGGCGTGACGGTATGGTGGTTAAGAGACAGGGAGGAGGCGAGAAGTTGGAGTTCGGCGTGATATTGGACGTTTTCGGCAACGCGGTGATCGTAACCGCCTACATATTTTTAGAGTTGTTTTAAAAACAAACAGAAAAAGAAATGACAAAAGAAAAAAGGACAAGACGAATAGAGGCTTCGTACCTGCGAGGACGAGGCGAACGCCTTTTCGCTCCGTCTCTGGGATGGCAGCAAATGCCTTGATGGCCAATCCAATGTCCTTTTTCCTCTCAAAGCGATTGATGCTTAGAATAATCTTGTGCCGTTCATTTCCGAATAAATCTTCCTCCGGGTGATTGCCAAACTCATCATCCCCAGCGGTTGTGTCAACACAAGGATAAACCACCTTGGTCTCAACCTTTTCCTTCAAGCGCGGCCACGTCCTGGCAACAACACCCTTGGTAAACTCGGAATTGACTGCCACAGCTTGCGCGAAGCCCATTGACCACTCCTCTAGCCAGTCAAATGGAAGTCGGTACAGGCGTTTCAGGGTCGATTGGCGGCCCTGGGCAAGAAGTAAGTCGGGGAAATGGCAGTAGAAGAGGATCGGCGTGTCGGGAGCGAGGATTCGTAGTACTGGCAAGCCGGCAGAAAGCTGATCGACTATGAAAGCACGAGGCTGGAGAGATTGTAGTTCGTCGGACAGTGTGATGTGAACGAGGAGGTGGAGGTGGCGAAGGATGGCGCAGAGGATCGTGAGGCGGTTGAGAATGGACATGGGGACGAGCCATGCGCCGCGGACGCGGACATCAAGGGTACCTATTGAATACTCAAGTTAAGATCATTGGCGGGTATTGGCTAGTCCAGACTAAGGAAAAATACCATCGCGACACTCGTCAAAGCAGTGACTCGAATCGCAGTGGTTGGTGAAGATGACGACGCGATGGCCGCGACTCTGAAGCCCAACTGCGGCATCGACAACCAGACGCTCAGCGCCACCGATTCCGAGGTCAGGATGAAAGAAGACGATTGTTCCTTTGGAGGAGTCAGTGGCACTCTGGCCGGTCTGCTCGTCTGTTTGTGGAGGCATTGATCTGAGCTGGCGCAATTGAGGCGCTGATGCGATCAATGAGGCTTCTTGGAGATGACAGCTTGTGCGGTTGAACTGCTTGGGCTTCAGTGAATTAATGGTGGGGCAGCCGCTAAGATAGGCTGATAAGAGAAGGCGGGGCAACTTGGGGTTTACACGTGGGGTTACACGTGGGGTTAACCTCTCAGGTCACTCATGCACTATTATCATGCACCTCACTCTCAAGCCTCCGTCATCGTCTGTGTTTCCTATTAAGATGTCTGGTAAGGTGATCCTTTCTGCTAAATGAAATCCCACAATACTTGCAATGAGACCTTGAGGTGTCAATTCCCATACCCTCCGCCGTTTTTGGATGATGGCATATATAATGCCTGGTCAATTCCCGTTTGAATGCATACCCTAGGCCGCATGCGCTGCACTTCTCTGGCTTTTCTTTCATTCTTTCTTGTCTTCTGTAATAATGAGTTAGCTTCTGGAGAATTACCACGGACCAGAAGGCAACAGCCGGGCAATAACTTACTTTGAAGTCTGTGATTTCTTGGCTTTTCGCATCCGCGAGCTCTGCGATTCTGGCTCCTGACTTCCAGGGGTTGGTGACGACAAGGAGAAGTACATATCCATGTTCTGAGAACACGTAACATCTTCGCCAGCTGCTGGAATAGTTATTGGTGGACTCGAAGATGAAGATGAATGAGAATGCTCCGTGGGTAAAAACAAGGGGCAATCTTCGGTATCTTGACTAAGAGGCGTTGTATCCAAGAGTGACAGATAGTCTTCGTTATTCGTGTTAAGTGTGTCGTCGTAGAAACTACCATCCAGCGAGTTACCCAATTGAAATGGGTGAGCATCAAATTGGGGGCCTGACTGGCCACCATTGCTTCCACTCTCATCAGGTAAGCTCTCGTCAGTGAAGGTGGAGAATTGCAAGTTATCTTGAGATGCGAGCTGTGCATCAAGAAACCCATTTAAAATAAAATCGCTGGGATCAATACATGCACTATCCAAAACAAGATAGACCTCCTCTGGGACAGAGGGGTGTTCCAGTTTCGCCTGTTGCAGATGCATTGTTGTTGGATACAATCCGAGAGTGTGGCCGAGCCAAGATGGCCCGAGTAAAAACGGTGAATTTCGAGTTTGTTTAAGCTTGTTGTAATTGAGTGTTGCAGTCTCGCAACAGGACACCTTTTAATGACGTGATCCGGGTCCTTGAATCTGGTTCTTCTTACATGTCAGCGTTTGTAGGCTAATGCGATGAAGGCAAACATACCTGGCGAAAAAGAAACCAAGAAACTATATATATATATATATATATATATATATATATATATATAACGAGAGCTCCGTCTCTGCTGTGGAAAGGTTCCGTGCCAAGGATCCTGTGCAATAAACCACTGCGACAGGGAGTATTTAGGACACCCCTCGCCGATGTGGCCGCCGATGTAACCAAGGTAGGAGGATAAAACCGCAAGGGGCTATTCGGGTCGCGAATAGCCCGTTGCAACTGTAGCAACCATAATGGCCATCGTTGGAAGCATCTTCTGGGGCCAAACTCGTGAGCAGTTTGGACCATGTCGCAGTTGGGACAACCTCGAGCGCGGAGCTATATGATCGTCAGTCTCTATATCGCACTATCGGTCTAAGTGCAGGATAGGACGAACGTTGTGATTAAGTGCACATGATACTCAGAGAGATGGAGCGTCTCGAAACAGGTTGATGATGACTCCGTGACGCCTGGAAGCAAAGTCACAGATGAGAGAAGTCGGAGATGATAGCAATGACTTTGCTTCCAGGCGTCACGCGAGCGGGGAGAGGGTGATGAGGGTTGTTGAAGGGAAGGCGATGTGACAAATGGATAAAGAAAAAAAGAACAACACGGAGATGATGCGCGGGCACTCTTCAGCATTTATAACATCAGCACCTAATTCAGGTCATGGAAGCTGGTATTCATCGTGCATTCTGATTGGCACATGTTGGGAGGCCTTCGCATATAATAGTGGCGCAACCCCACCCCAGGCAAACAGACATGGAACAAAGCCAATAGTAATACACAGGATAGAAGAGGGGTATTGTTATTGTTTATTCTATAAAACTATCGAGTAATTACATCTATGATTCGAGATGGGAATATTGCTTCTTGTAAGATTTGTAGCATGAGAGATTAGGTACTTGTAGGAAGTACTCCGTAGTACTTCAGAGATGACAGAGTCATTTAGAATGACGTCATGGGACCAAGTGACCAATATCTGTAAAAAAAAATAGCAAATAAACAATACTTTTGAATGCAGTCTGAGGTAGTCAATATATCGCATCTTCTAAATGGATTGCCATTTTGCACTATATATAATGAGTAAAAATAAGTTAATAAAATATAGTATACTTAGCAAGATGATGTTTTTCTTATCTTTCAAGCTTAAAATGACAGCTTGGCGTTGTATGTATGTCCTTGTTAACCCACCTTTTCTGTCCAGTTGATAATAGATACATAATAGCTGGGAATTACTCATCACCTTTCACCTTTCTTTTCCGTAGTAGGCAGCATTTCGATCAGATAATCATAAATTAGTAGATACCCACTGGCTGAGTTATGTATGCACTGAAATCAAAATCCGGATCCTTCAGCTCTTGGCGTTCGTAGTGGGGCGCAGCCTCGGCATGTGATGATATGGCGGCCAGAGTACTCCGTAGAAAGGGATAATGTGCATAACGACATGAATAAATATCGTGCAACTGCTGAGAGGTGAGAAGCTCGGGTGGAAAGGAATTGTCATATATTTTCAGTGACTATTCTATCCATATATAAAGTCAGTAAATAGATATGTAGTTGTAACTGACAACGAAGTAGTAGCACTACCAACTTAAATTCGGCTTCCCCGTACCCCAGACTCAGCCTTATCCACCACAAGCCGAGGTCCGCCCAGCCTTCTTGTCCCTTACATAAAACAACATATTCTCATCTTCAAGGCTCACTGTCTCTCTCTCACCAATCGCAAAACAAACGCCCCCAAACCAACCGCTCAATATGTCTTCACCTGTTCTTTTCAAAGTCCCCATTCCTCCCTTTGGCCCTCATCCCGGCGGCTCCGTCACCGTCACAAACCCCCAGCCAAATATCTATCTCCTGACGCTCTTCTCACCTCCTGATAACCGCCTCACCACCCCCGTCTGCAAAGCCATCCTCACTGCGCTTGATCTTCTTGAATTCGGTGGCCATCCTCCAGGCGTGCTCATCACGACCAGCGCAATTCCCAAGTTTTATTCCAATGGCCTGGATCTGGAACATGCCATCCAGACGGAGGGCTTCTTCGCGCTGTTTTTCTCTCTTTGGATTCGTTTCCTAACGTGCGTTTCATCTTCATTCATATCCTTCTAACCAGCAGACGTCGGTTTATGAAGGAAAGAAAAAAACAATACTGATAATGCCATGCTCAGCTTCCCAATGCCAACCGTAGCCCTCCTCAATGGCCACACCTTCGCCGGCGGCCTCATGCTCTCCATGTCCCACGACTACCGCCTCGCCCCCTCCGGAAAGGGCTTCCTCTGTCTCAACGAGCTGCTCTTCGGCGCGCCCCTCCTGCCCGCCATGGCGAGCATCTTCCGGCACAAGCTCCCCAGTCCCGCGGTGTACCGCCTCGTCGCGCTGGAAGCGAAGCGTTTCACGGGTGCCGAGGCCGTGAGCTTCGGGCTAGCAGATGCGCTGGCGGGAGGGCTGGATGATGCGCTGAAGTTTGTGGAGGAGAGGGGGCTGGTGGAGAAGCCCAAGACGGGTGTGTATGGGAAGATTAAGATGGAGATGTATAAGGATTTGATCCTGGAGTTGAAGGGGCAGGGGTTGGATGCTGAGAAGAAGAGGTATGATGAAGATGATGCGAGGGAGGCTGAGAGGAAGGAGTTTGGAAAGGTGTGGTTTGAGACGTGGCAGAAGGAGAATAAGGCGAAGCTGTAAGTTCTGCGAGTCAAAGAGGGCTAGAATGTGTTGATTCATGCATTGCCGAGTGTGTTATTTCCTGTATCAAATATCCCGTTGGTATCTAGACTACTCTAAAGAAATGGGTATGCAGTTATGAGAAAAAAGAGGAGTGTAAGCAACAACGACTCGACATGTATATCTGAATGCCTATACCGTCCACCCCAATGCCGTCAAAGGCAGTGCGTCCATCCACGACCACCAAACAAATGATTAACAAAGAAGAAAAATAAAATAAAATAAAATAATAAACGAGGGGGGTATCATGTCCCTAGTGTCCCCCAACCCTATTTCTAATGCCCCCTTTCCAACACCGGTTTTCCCCCCATGATGTATGCATCCGGTTTTTGCTATGTCCAGTTTATGCTTCCGGCCGCGGTTCCACTGTAGTTAATTCTCCATTCTCTCCATTCTCTCCATCATCTGTACCCTCAGGGGCTGTGCCACCTGTTTGTTTACCCTTCTTCGTCTTCCTTGCATCGCCATCTCGCTCCGCCAGCATATCCTTCTCGGCCTGAACTGCCTTGTCTCTCCGTTGCTCCACATCTTCCCTGCGGACCACCCGTCTCAACCCCTCGCTGGCTTGAATCAGGCCATCGATACTAATGGCATGCTCCGTCATGTGGTGATTGATGTACGTATAGACACCTGCCGGAGTATCGCACTGCAGCAAGTTGCTCTCGTTGAGTTTCAGTAGCGCCAGCGCCACCTGGAACAGGAACGTGCTCCCATCATTGGTACACAACACCACATCCCATACACGGAACAAGGCCTCGGCGCAAAGGCAATCCGTAAATACAGAAAGGAACCATTGGAACGTTAGTGCTTCGAGTTCAATGGAGAGTGAGTCCAAGTGAGCCGATAGCTTGGGCAGCACTGTTCTGACGTATTGCCGCAGCACTTGTTGGTCCGCTCTAGAGGATATCAGAGAGTGATCGTAGTAACCGTGTGGTAGGATGTTCTCAACAATTGAAGCCAAAATCCAGAAGGCATCTTCCGCCGACGGCATGATGAGAAGGAGATTCGCCGTAATGAGATTCATTCCCTGGCAATATCCCACATCCTTGTTCCGCCGCGAGTACGCCAACAACACCTCACTCAGCTTCTGAACGCCAGGGCCCTTCCTGAAGAAAATGTTGTCCGTCAACGTTCGATGAATATCCATCTGTATCTGGCTGACCACCGCAGGGTCGTCGTTTTCGCCACTTTGGGAGACAAGGTCTTCGTAATATCCGGGGACGCGCAGCGCTGCAGCCCCAGAACACTCCGACCATATCTTAGCACGAAACACCACAGGGATTCCCGCCAGAACCAAGCCCTTGAACTCGTTCCACTTGGCGCGTCCAACCTTGCCTTTGTTGCCCAGGTTTGAGATGCCAATCATTTCTCCGTCCGCAACGCGAGTCTCTGGCAAAATGACGGCAGGGCGCTCATATCGAGCTTCAGCAACCGCAACAGCTGCTGCGATGGCAGCCTCGCCCTCGCGACGTCGCTCCGCCCGGACCTTACGCAGAAAGTCGTTCCACCGAACCGTCTTCTCCCGCTGCAGCGAATCGTGTACATCACTCAATTGCCGAAGGAGAAGCTTCACTGGCTCCGCATCCTCTTTAACCAGCATTCCCAAGGTCGGATCCTGCTCGGATGGCTGGGTCGTTTCGCTGTCGAGGGCCGTCGTAGTACTCGCCAGGGGGATAAGGCCAGACTCAGTGGGTGTTATCGCCGGTGACCGGGCATGGTGCACTTCACCCTCCGTCACCACCACTGCTGACGCGCTGATTCCAGGTGTATGGCTTAGGAGTTCGGTAGGGAACGTCGCAATCTTGAGGTAGTCCTGCCAGCGCTTTGCCTTGCCCTCCTCTGGAGCTCTCTCCTCCAGACTGCTCGGGCTCTCTGGTCGGAAAGGGTCATTCATGATACCACTGATGGGACTCGGCAAATCTTCCAGCAAGCTCGGCGAGATACCCGACCTGCCATTCGTTAGCATCTCAGTGCGACTTCCGTTTCGCATGTTCTCCGCCTCCCGCTGCCTCTTCTTGCGCCGCTGATCGTAAATGAAGCCGTAACGATCGGTAAGATACTCGCAGTTGGGGTAATTATTGTACATCTGAGTGAGCGTCGGTGGTTGCAGCTCTGGAGGTAGAATGGCGTCCATCTCAACAGGTCCGTAACTCTCTTGCCGCGAAACCGAGTGGCTTGGCGTCACGTTCCCCTGGGCAAGGGTCTTGATGCTGGCTGGTGCCGATGGCGCAGGCGTGGATCGTCGCATAGCCATCAAGGCTTTGGGACCACCAGCAACGGACACAGCACGACTCGACCGGACAGTGTTGTTACTCGCGACTGAGCCCGCTCTCGCTGATTCCGCGCGGGTCGTACTACTGACGGCGCGGCCCCTAGATTCCACGGCGCCACCCGCTACCAGCCTCAACGCAAGACTCGCCAGTGAAGCAGACGCTTTGCGGTCTGTAGGATTGACCGAATGGATGCTAGAAGCTCGACTAGAGCTCTTGACAGATCCGGCCTCAGTCGGCGGGACGAACAAGTCTTCCTGCAAGGGCCGTCGATCCAAACTCGAATGAGACCTGACCACAGCGGTCTGGCTGGATGCATCGCCATTCACGCTCGATTTCTTGGAGGTGCCAGCACCCCAAATGTAGTCCTTCCACCTGAAGGTGCCCTTTCCACCCTCCTGGTTATTATTATTGTGGTTGCCTTTGCTGTTGCTTAGAGACGTGCTGCTCGCTCGTATCGTCGCACTCGTGGTACCCGTCGCAACTGTCTCTCCATACGCATTCTCGACCATGGTATTGTCCTGCATGGCATCGCTCATCAGATCGCTTAGCCCACCGCCATTCCTTTGAGACATATCATTCTCCCTCAGCTCGCTCTCGACCGCCCTTAACCTCGTCTCCAGGTCCAGGTTGGACAGCCCACACTCGCGTAGTATCCTCCGCAGCGCGCGCTCGCGTTCGTCGGCGCGACGTCGTAGCGATGAGATCTGGGCATCCCGCTGGGCTAGATCGCCGGCTATTTGCCTCACCAGCGCCACAGCGCCATGCCTCGCTATTAACCGCTCAACGTGGCCGTCATCGGCCTTGTGCAACGCCCCCGGCACCGTCCGTGACAGTGGCGCATCCTCGAAGAGAGCCTCCCTTGCAGAGGTACGCCACGTTAAGTTATCGACGATGGAGAACGCCCTGCCGCTCGCGTTGTGCGTGGCTGTCTTGCGGCGATGGTCGCTCTCCTCGAACTTGGTAATGCCGGACTGGTCGGGGGAGAAGCTGGGGAAGCTGGTAAGGGACTTGTCGCTGGCGGCGATGCTGCTTGCAGAGCTGCTCGTCTCCCTGATGATCTTGCGGCCCTTGCCGGCGCGGACGGTGGCGCTGCGATGGGAGCGGAACGAGTTGGCGCTCTGTTGGGAGATGGTTCGTTCAAGCGGGAGAGATGCGGTGTCGGAGAAGTCCATTCTCTCGCTGTCTTGTCGCGCAGGCGGGAGGATGTCTGTTGGATCGTCGTCGAATACGGCCCGCGGCGTTGAGTCTTTGTTGGGATGGCCGCCTGGCTCTCAAGACAAGAGAGAGAGACGGAGAGAGAGACGGAGAGAGAGGGGGAGACGAAGAAACGGGCCCTATTTGGAGCAGCAGTAATAGCAGCGGAGGGGCATAGCGGGAGACAGAGACAGAGCAGAGAGCGTGGGTTTGCCTGTTGTCTCCGCGCCGCGCCCGCAAGCCGATGTTAATCTTGCTTATCGTGGCGAAGGAATGGACGCGGTTTCTAACTGAGCTTTTGCGTGTGGTGTTGCGATGGCTCTGTTGTGTTGCAGTATGAAGGAGGAAGAAGTACGAAGTAGTAGCAGGGTTGAATACAAGGGATGTCACCAGAGGGTTACAGAGGGTTACAGTGGGTGTGGGTGTGTGCAACAAGGGCGCATCGTCAGGGATTAATCCATAATACTTCGTACATATAGTAGTAGTACTAGTATACGGAGTACGGAGTACATACATACCAAGGCCAGATTTCCAGATGCCCAGATTCCAGGCTGCCACAGCTAGAATGGGGGCTAGTACGTTCTAGTCCGTAGGATGTATCTATCTATATTGTCCCAGATGTTGGGATATTGATCCGCTGTCATCTGTCATCTGGCCCTAAGCTGGGATTACATACTGGCGATGCCACTCCGCAAATCGGCAACCTGCTGCTACTTTGTAAAGATTAGCAGCGGCTCATTAAAAGAAAGACATAATATGCTATATTGACATTTAACTAAATTTGCAAGCTAGCTCCTTCAACGGGCTGACACCCTTCTTTCAATAGCTTCACAAATATCCCAACATGGTATCCCCAGTCATTACACCTCCTCAACACATGGTTTTGGCCTTTGACCTCCGAGCCGACCCGGATGCCTTCTACAAGCCCGAAAACAGAGGCAGGCTGGAAAGCATGTTGGATCCTCTCTTTCACGTTATCAACAGCCACTTTCAAGCCCTAGGGATTTCGATTACGGAGGTCATAATCGTACCATAGCACCGCAATACCGAGGTCGTCAAGCTGCCTCATAAGACGGGGAATATTGTAATCTGCACGTACTGGTTTGAAGATGAGATGGGGAGATGTCTTACATACTCTACCTACGCTAGGGAACGGCAGCAAATCAGAGTCCGCCCAGCTCAAGACACTGGGAAGCGGGATCTTGTGTTCTTGGACTACTACGGGTCGTTTAGAAGGGAGCTTTATGGCCACCTCATTTCAACGAGTTCCCAGCCCTTATCTCAGTGAGCCGAGACAGGGGTGGATATTGACAAGCTGGCATCTCATGGGATAGGAATCAGAAAGCGGCCTTCCGGATGGAATGTATGGAAGCGCCGTTCGAGCTGAGGACGGCGTCAAATTTACTCGGCTGTGTTAGATGCGCTCCAAAAGACGGGCGGATGAAGGATGCATATATTGCCACAGCCAATTATTATGATTACCGCCGATAACCCTCATTACTATGGATCACTCTATGTAACAATACAACAGCAAACGCAAAAGCCACACTTGGGTCGAGACTCGAGTGGCAAAACATGAACGCGCTCATGTCAGCGTCATCGTTACCCCATGAGTCCATACAGCTAGCGATGTCGCGCAGCTGCTTGCTTGACTGGCATGCAACTCGGGCGCCTCTTTCGCGTCTGCCAATTAACCATATATATATTAGACTTGTACTTGTCAGATGGTGTGTTGGCACTTCTCTTATGGACTCTGACGCTGGATGCACGTCAGTCTGCAGCCTTACTCACTTGTCCAAGCTTCGTACATGTGTACTAACAAGATTCATTTCACTCTACGAAGTAAAAAATTACGAAATATAACTACTAGTTATTTTAGTACTATGTATGAACTTGTTGGAAAGCTCAAGCAGCCCGCAGGCCCTCCCTTCACTGAAGACCTGTCACAGAATTTGAGTCCATGGTTTCAGATTCATCCAGTCAGTTAGACAACACTCCGCATCTTCGCCTAAAATCCCGTCTCTATGTCTTGTGTTCCCTCATGTTCCTCTTTGCTAAAGTGGGCTCTTGTACAGATGCAACTTGCCCTTAAACTTGCATATCCCTTTTTCTCTCCCTGTTCCTGAGTCGTGCCCTCGATGTGATTCATAGTCCAAGACCCCGTGTCACCCCGTGATTCTCCTGTAACATGTGTAGAGTAGCTGGGAGATAGTAGATCATGCAGCACACAGTCATCACTTCGATCACAGCTCGAGACTTCAACGTAAAATACAGCCCTCACGGCTGACGATGACCTTGGAATTGATACAATCTACACCCTACTCATACAGCCTATTGCGTCCGAAAACTAAACTCAGAGAAGCGAAAAGTGCAAGCCCGCAGCACCAAATTCCTGCCCTTGATATACCAACATTCCAAAAACTCCGTCCCGCCTGAGCTTCCACCTAGAAGCCATGCATGCCATGCATTTGATCCAAGACAAGTCATTACTGTAATTTTTTAACGCCAATACAACACACACGTTAACATCATTCATTCTCTTCTGCACTTTGCCCCTTAAGCAAAGCTGTCTTCAGCATACCAACGGCTGCTTTGCGGCTCCTCGCCCTCATGGTCTGTCGTCCCCCTGGCTGCGTCGGCTTCCGGCGTCGCCACCTTAGGCTGCGGCATCGATTCCGATTCTGCCACCAAAGTATCCTCAGGCTCTGGAACAAGTCCCTCGTCAATAAGAGTCTGTAACAGAGGGTCTCGGGCAAGCACGTCATTACGGTTGATAGATAGGCCGTCCAGTTTTCGAAGGCGTTTGCAACTAGCAACAAAAACGACCTCATGAAGGCGGCGCCGTAGCTTGGTCGCCTCGTCTAGTCGCTTCGCAAACGTCACGTCTCTCTCCGTCTCGGCATCCGGTAATGTGAATGGATCTGCACACCCAACTCTATCTGCAGTGACCAGCAACTGCACAGGAGGGTAAAACCCTTGTGTTATTGGGTTATCCCTTAGATCTAGCTGAGTAAGGTGAGGGAACTCGGTCAGAAGCTCAGTCACCGAGGTCGAGTCTGCAAGTCTATTCCCTGCCACGAGTAGCTTCTTCAGTCGTGGAATGAAGCGCAGCGGTGACAGGTTGGATATCGCATTGAAGTTAAGATTCAATGCCCGGAGATTTGGCATCAACTGCCCCAGTTCATCGGGCAGATTCTGCAACCCACAGTTTGCAAGCTCCAGAAGCTGCAGGTTGAGAAAATCCGCTCGCGGCTTGAATGAACCCAAATAGTTACCAGACAGAAACAGCTTTCGAATCTCACATGCACTCGTCAAGAAGTCGAGGTCAAAAGGTGTTTCGCCTCGTTGCTCTCGCAACGAAAGGCTATCCATCCTTCGAGCGTGGCGGAAACCAGACAACTCTTGGATTCGGTTCCTATCCGCGTGAAGAGTCTGCAAGTTGGGCAGATGTCGAATGTCCAGTGACATGAGGTCATTATCACTAACGTCCAGTTGACGTAATGTCTTGTTAACTTTGCTAAACGTGACGGTTTGGAGTTGATTCTTCGAGATGTTTAGCCGGGTCAGGACGGGTAGCACTTCCAGGTTTCGAACTGAGCTAATCTTGTTGCCCGCCAAGTCAAGCTCCGTCAATCTTTCCAACTTGATCACGGTACAATCCAGCTCTTCAATGAGATTATCCCGAGCTCTCAGCGTGAGCAGACCATCGTGGGAATCCAATCCATCCAAACTCGTAAGTTGGTTATTGTCTGCCCTGATGCTTCTCAAATGCACCAGATTCTTCAATGCAGATAGGCTCTTAACCTCATTGCCAGAAATGTCCACATATTGCAAATTCATGAGATGATCCCACGACGTAAGCTCTGTCAGCATGTTGTTTGACACCTTGAGTTGCCGTACGCAGGAGGGAACGCCTTCAAGATGTCCCAGCGCATTCTTCGACGCATCCAAGGTGACAACCTTGCCGCAAAATTCGTCCAGCATGTGCAGACTTGTCAACCGCTTGTCATGCAAGTCTAGTTCTGTCATATCCTCCCAGTATGATTCCAGTGGCTCAACCTCGGCAAGTTTATCCACAAGGTCTCGTATCGTCATGGACAGCACCTTCTTCGAGCCATCACCCGTAGCCATATGCCTGTGACTCATGACATAGCTTACTTCAAAACCAAATGACTGGTCCGCGTTGTGAAGTGTGAACTCTGAAAGTGGGCTCAGAGAAAGCCTTCCAACATTGCGACCAATGAGTAGGCTATCATCCGCTCTCATGGCAATAGTATTGCGTCCTGGGGTTTGGTTTATGATGAATCCCAGACTTGTATGACCCTCTGGCGATTTGTGGCTCAGGAGAGTGTTATCGCCGATGATGCTGAGTTGACGATCGTTTTCATGCGAGACAGGGATCTCGACAGTGCTCTCCTCATCTTGTTCGTCGATGCGCGATACCGGTCTAGGAACGAAGGTTGAACCACGTACAGAGCCAAGGGGTGGTGCACCACGATTGCTCCGCACCGGCATCTGACCGATGTTCCTCAGACTGGGTTGAGCGGTAGGAGTTTGCGAGGGTGAGCCAGATGGCGTGATACCAACGCTCCTCATCGCTTCACCAAGGTCAGGGTCGTCTTCAAGACTATCCAAGTCTTCTGGGACAACATCATGGATGAACGAGGCGATTGGTGAAGAGAACGAGATAGTCATGTTTCGTCGCCGAGTTGTGGACGTGGGATTGCTGGCCCTATCATCAGGAATATTCCCATTAGATTCCACCTCCTCCTTTGCGATAATAGGGTAACGAGACTCTGGCTTCTCCATCAGTCTGTTTACTTCCGCCGCCATGTCAAGGTGAGCCTCTTCATCAGCAGGCAGAGTTGTGTAACCCCTATGCAACGGCGTCTGTACTGGGCTCACAAAAGAGCTGAACTCGTCATCCTCAGCCGCAGGCTCATGATTGGCGACGCTAAGCTTCAACTGTTGGAGTTCCCTCGTCATATCAACCGTCAGGTCCGGGATGCTAGCAAAAGGATCATCTTCGCTATCATCAGACGGTCCCACATGAGATGTCGTATCTGGTCTCGCATCCTTCTTCTTGATCCAAATATTGTTCTGCTTGTCCAGGAACATCCCCCCTATTCTGTCAGGAATCAAGTGCGAAACACTCTCGGGCACGATGATTTTGCGCGATTCTGAGCCTCTGGACGATCCAGTTGGATATGTCTGACTCGTAGATCTGCTAGATGAGCTGCTAGGGAAGTCCGGCATAGGGCTGCCCGACGTGGCAGTTGATTCAGGGTTCATTGAGATGCGCACATTAGGAATGTCGCTGATGACTTCACCATCTGTGGCCATTGGCCCATCTGATCGAAGCCGCGTGCTTTCCTCAATCATTCGCTCAACTTCCTGTGCTGCTCGAATCGCATCCTTTGCAAGACCCATTGATCGCACAGACGAAGAGATAATGTCGCCCATATCACTCAGCTCCTGATATTTCCGGAGCCGTTTCACAAGCTCAGGGTCTTCCTGGCGCTGTGGGAACTTTGGCACAGGCTTTCCATCCCGACTGGGTGGTCGGGAAAGGGGCTCGGCGGTTGATCCATCCGACGCATCATCTGTGGGATCACCTTGGTCCGCGGTTCTTTCTGCTTCGGATTCCTCGAGGCTCGCCAACCCGGGCTGGCTTACCTGATTGCGAATCATGGCCATGATCTGGGCAGCTTGATCAACAAAATCTTGAGTGCGCATTGAGGGCTTTCGCTCTGCCTCGGTTGGGAGAGTAAGCATGCCCTCACTCTGTGGAGTGCTTGTTGGTGATGTGCTTAATTCGCCATAAGAGGATCTCCGCTGTGTTTGCGTAATGGGGTGCTCTTCGCGCAGGGGCGATGATGTCATAGTAAAAGATGGGCTCTGAGGTTGTAGCATTGGTCGTCGGGCCAAGGCTTCGGGTTTTGCCTGGTTGATAGAGCCTGATGGGCCATCCTTATTTTTTCCAATGGCATGTTGGATTTGTTGGTGCGCAGAATCGACAGCAGCTAGCCGATCTTGATTCATAAACGCAATGTCAGACCGATGAAGCGTCCGCCGACGCTTTGGTGTTGGGTCCTTTGATGGAGAGTTTCTTAGTCGTTTTCCCTCAGATCCGCTGTCCCGTTTTGGTGTCCCAGACTTGTGAGGCCCATGCTTCAGAGAATTGGTAGACATCTCGCTGGATGCGGATGCATCTTCAGTATAGTCAAGACGAGGTTTGGTGCGACTTCTCCGGACGTGCAGTTCAGACTCTTGACCTGCAAATGGCTCGTGAGGCGGTAATTTGAGGGCAGAAAAGCCAGTCGAGCGGGGTTTGGGAGATAAGTTTTCCTTGCCAGGGAAAACAGAGTCGTCAACTGACGCCTGTGACAAGTCGCCCGTAAACTTGAAACCTTCCAACTCACCAATGCCAAACTGACTAACAGACCTCGACATAGGCATCGGGGAGTGTTGCCGTGACATGTGACGACCCAATTCCCCCTGGGTGATGGGAACTGACGATTGCCGTGAGGTTCTGCCAGACATTCCCTCCTCAAATTGGCTGATACGTCGAAGCAATGTTTGGTTGGTAAAGGTGTCGTACGGACCAAACAGTTTCAGCGGACTGCCATTGGATTCGCCAGACGCAGTATTTCGAATTTGGCGCTTGTCGGGACTTGGGAAGGGGGCCCGAGGCATCGCTGGGCTTTGGAGGCTGTTGCCCTGATATGGATTCGTCTGTACCGTCCTTACTGTAGGGAATTGCTTGGGCGTGCTAGCTTGCAAGGATTCCTCGGGCAACATTTCAGATGAGTCGACACCTAAGTCGGGACTCAATATCCTGTGGCGAAAGGATCCTTCATCCGACCTCCCTCCTCGGCGCACGTTGATAAATCCGCCATTTCGTGCGTAGTCGTCCGTTGTCTCGATGTTGAACGATGCCTCATCGACAACATTTTCAAAACAAGTCTGTGAATCAACCTCCGAATCCAAGAGCATTTGATTGATACGCAACCGCTCAAGTCGTTGTCGCAACTGATCTGCAGGCATCTCAAGTGGCGCAAAGTCTACCTTTCCAGTGCCATCACTGTGCTTCCCAATCAGGATGGGGCTGAAATCCTCGTTCCTGGTATCGCTCTGTCCGCTAACTTTTCTCGTCGTATCGCCCGCTTGAGAAGGAACACTCAAACAGCTTGTGTCTCGATATATGCTGTCATTATGCGGCTGCGCTGGCGCCACATATTGTCGTACGCTGCCGTTACTAATCATAGATGAATTGAATGAATCGTCGATATTCCGCTTGTACTTGACCTCTCTCTGTAATCTCCTGGGACTGGGACTCGGCGTTACTTGGTCGGGGTACTCGACTTCTTCCTCCGAATCCAAATTTAGATGTTCGTCAATACCAAGGTCTGGGAGATTGCGATGCAGCGGTAGACTTGATGGCATGGTTGTCTCGTGCAATTCGCTGACATCATTGTGGTTTGCACCGCCCTCAGTCGGCGGTGGTGGCTTGAACATATCCTGCAATCCAACTGCGGCTGAGCAGAAAAGGTCGCGCTGTTCCCCATACTGAACATCCCCATAAACCAAGCGTCGCTTCCATTCAGGTGTCTGCGACTTTCCACTCGTCGGGGAATTTCGCGGCTCTACCGTGTTATGGACAACCGATCCAATGGTGCCGGTGGAAACAGAGCGGCCAGAAATTCCGCCTCGCGATACTTTGCGCTCATGTGGTATTCTGGAGGATAATCGCTGCCGTGAAATATTGATGTCGTTCGTGCTGCGCTCGCTCAAAATGGTCATGTTTTTGTCGGTCGGTGATGGGAACGATTTGCCACCCTGCATCCAGCGCGGTATCCGACTAGGCGGCCTTTGCGAAGGCGACTGTTCTTCGTTCGTTGGTGATAGGTTCAGAGGGGGCAATTGTGCTGCAGAGCTGTCGGCTCCGGGCTGGGAGACCCAGTCCTCAGAAAGCGAGTCCAGCCAGGCGTGATCCATTGTGAGGCCTGGAGGTAGGATGGTGGAAGCAAAAGAATGTGGATGATACTCTCACGCCATAAGGGCAGAATGTTTGTTCTGCAAGGGGTGGTGTGCGGGGTCGCGAATTTGCTTTGTCGTCGTTATTTTTTATGCACAATGGTCGCGTAGGTCGCGCCGGATTCGATCAATCAGTGCGGCAAAAGGGGAATAAAGAGACACAAGATATCGTGGTTAACAATTTAGACATGAAGCTGAAAAGAAGCCAAAAACAAGCAAGTTATGATGACCACACGAGACCCTGATGCGCGTTTGCGCGGTTGAGACGTAAAAAAGATACAAAACAAAGCAGGGGTCATGATTGGGCCGGGATGGTTGCTGTGCCGACCATATGCACGATGCGCCGTCACGTGCATTTACGGGCTCTGGCAGAGATTCAAAAGGGCGAAAGTCTGGAGATCATGTTAGAATAAGGCAGCAGTGTTATAGATTGAAGCAGTAAAAATCTTTCATTTCCTGTAATGAATAGTTGTGTCATCATACCCGTGATATCGTTGCTGCATTTAGTGTCGTTGGATAAATAATGAGGTAAATGTCATTTCCAACAGTCTCTTTACACGCAGTCACGTGAAGACGCGATGCGCGATACTTCCCAAGCTCAGCTTCGTGAACGGACCCTGGTCACCTTGAAATTGCCCCAGACAGTGGATTGGCCCTCTAATATGCCAGGGGCTGTGTTTACTGCCATCCAAGCATCAACGGGACCAGTCCATTGCGACAACACCTGTTGATCTTCTTGCATGTAATCCATGCGAATATCACGATGTCGACCGTCGATGTAATACCAGATACCATGACGCCTGACTGGCACGAAGACACCATCTATTGCGAGGCGACCTGCGAACCAGATGATGTTTACTACGAAGGGTCTGATGATGAGGGCTACGATGATCCTGCGATTCGCAAGAGAAGATACGAAGCCGCTGGTCGGCGATACTTGGATGGAAGCGTCCCACTACTGCTCTCCGCTTCATTGCGTGGTCCATTTAATAAAGAGTCGGGCTGGGTCAACCCATGGCGCTCAAAGAAACGCACGTCCAAACCACTTCAGCCCGCATTGGCCTCTCATCCTTTGGTAATACATCAGCAAAATCGCAGCCGCATTTCCCCAGCCGCTGGGGAGGATCAGCCGGCAGAGACGCAAGACAGTCTCGAGTGCCATCTTCCGAGCCCGGAGAGTCTTAAGCAGGTCCCATTTACGGAAGCGCATCCATATCTCGAAGAGGAAGAGCTGGTACTCGTGCAGAAGTGGAGGAATAACATCATGCCTTCAGCAGCAGCTAAGGATGACTTTTGGGCAGCCAGTCCACTCCCAAGATCTTCTAAGAGGAGGAGGTCAAATGAGTCCAGTTGGCTCAAGAGAATCGCAAGCAAGCGGAGAAAGACAGAGCTGATGGAAGAGGGCTCTGTCAACACGCCGATATTGCAGAGAAGCCGAACCATAGGCCTGAATGTCCCGAGCAGCAACACCAGTAACAGACAACCCCCACCCAACGAATCGTTCCACAGCGCACCCGAATATTTGAACACATCAGCACAGAAACCGATCCAGAGGCGGAAACGAGACGCGGATGGGGAGACTAATGGTGACGATGAGCTCGTTTCTACGCTAGGAGCATCGTTCAGCAGCGCCCCGGCACGATTGGTCTCGCCGCCTAAGCGAATATCGCCCAGACGGAAGCCCAGTAAGGTTGCTGGCGACCAGGGCAAATATTCCGATGATGAGCTTAGTCGAGACAGGATGGCTGCCGCAACTTTATCGTCACCTGTGTCTCAAAAGGGTAAACTTCATAGCGCATCCCAATCGCAAGCTTTAGATGTTCAGGCGAACTTAACCCACATTGCGACCACAAAATCGTCCCGGCACGAGGAAACTTTAAGTAACTCATCTCCACTCTCTGAGGCCCGAAGCAGTATATCAAGTCTCTCAGACGCCCCCTTGATAGATCCATTGGAGGAAACATCTAGTGAAGAGGAGTCACACGTTCTCGAAACACAGGAGGTCCAAAGTTTCTGCTTCAAAGTACTGAAATCCAAGACAGGCGATCTCGGCGAACATATGGCAGTAGTGGACTCAGCTCCGATGTCGCGAGAAAACGACGACTTGAGCGATACAACGTCATCACTGAGTTCGCTCGATGATATAGATGAAATCGAAACGATGGATGATCACGTATCACAGCGGTCTGTTGAGGAGACACGTGAGGCAGTGGACGAACCAAAGAGAAGCGCCCCTCCAGAGATTGTCGCAAGCGATTGTGGCAGCACTACCTTTATTCCGCCTACGCAAGATAGTGAAGTTACTCCTGATTCCGCCAAGGTGGTTGGTAGCAAATGTGAACGCGGTTTGGAAAGCAGCCTTGACGAGAGCCATGTGTCTACAGTGCAGGACGTGGAGGAAGCGGACCAACATGTCGCTCAAACCGAAGCTGTGGAAGAAGCGCATCAACCCAGTAGCCCCGATGATGATCAGCGCCCGGTTGATGTTATTGGGGCAGAGAACAGCAGTGGCAGTATCTTGTCTGCTGACTCTCCATCCGGCGACAAAACAACTTGCACACAAAGCTCGAGTATGCTTGCATGTGCAACACCATCGGATATCCGACAGCCAATTAGAAGAGGTTCAACAACTGGAAATCTTGATGGTTCCCCCGTTGAAACACCAAGTGCTTCCCAAGACAGAAGGTTCTCGCAGTTCTCTCTGAAGAGCATACTCAACCGATATGTTTCTCCCTTACGCATGCTCTCTGGGCTGGGTATCCACTCAAGCCCAAGTTCACAGCAGGATACCGCGATGAAGAAAGTGGCTGATGTCGACGCGGCTGACAGCACATTCCATTCCCAAGAAGTGATGGATCTGGATCAACAGCGGTCACAGTGCGGGTCAGATGAAACAAGCACGTGCTCAGATGCCGAATCTCTCATCGCCGATGCGGACGAGGGCAATGAATGCGCCACTTCTAGTCATGACACTGGTTCTTCGCGTGAACCAGGTTCCACGACAGCCGAAGCAGTTTCACCTGGAGCGATGGCAGTCCCCGATAACAGTACGATGCAAGAGACCCCGCAAAAAGCACCACCAAGTTCCTCGCAACAAAGCCCTTGGGCTGGGTCTCAGATGCCCAGGCAGGTGAATCTCATGGACCAGGCGCTGTCGGGAGAAGAGGCCGCGTGTAATACACCAGAGAAGGTCGGTGATTTGGTTCCTTCGATTCCTGTCGATGCCCAAAGCCCTTGGGTTCGAGACACAGAGAATCATCTGATGCGGCAAAATCAGACTCCTCTGTCCTTCAATAAAGTAGACAATATTTCATCATGGGGAAGTCGGGAGAATACAGCGCAGCCATGCCCTGTGGAAGCTATGGAAAACGCTTCCCAGCATTCGACACACTCGGGCCCAGCGCGGTCGTCTACGCCAGAGCCACAGTTTGCATTTGCATCATTTGCATCCTTCATGACTCCTTCTCCTGAGCGTCGCTCTCGTCGAACCAATCACTCAGCTTGGAGAACCTCGGGCTTTGGTCTGCCTAGTACCCAAAGCATCCTGGCTTCCGCCATGAAGAACCCCTGGAGAAGTTCTATCAATCGGCGTGTCTCGTGGGCACCATTGCCAAACGAGCAAGAGAATGTGAGCGATTCCCCAAGACTCAATACAACACCGTCTTTGAAACGTGAGAGAGAACGTCCCGGTTCTCCGCCGCCGATGACGCCTCTTTCAGAGCTGCCAGCATCCGAGGACTTGAGGTTCCGAAACCATTTTACCGCTATGGCCAACCGGACGGATGGTACACGACAGCGCATTCTACCTACTGCATCACAACAAACACTCTACAGTCCTGAACCGCTTGCAATGGCGGAGAAGTTCCTAGCGGCAGACGACATCGGGAAACCCGAGACTACAGATGTGATGCAAGCAGATGAGCAAAGGGAGAATGATCTGGCACAACCAGAAGGTGAAGATACACAGGATCCAATGGATATTGTCGAGGAGATGTTCAACGACATGGGCGATTTTCTACAAACATGGGATGTCGATGCCGAGTTGGACGAGGCGCGGAGGGCAGATCAGTTGCAGCAAGGCAGCACTACGGCTCGTACAGGAGTTGATGCTCAGCAGAGCCCTTGGTGAGCAAGCTCGTCTCTGAGAGGGCTATGGAATTTTGTGTGATTGTCGTTGATTTTTATTGGTTTAAGCGTGGCGCTGCGAGTTGGACTGTTTGAAGGTCTCTGAGTACGGCTAGGTTTTGTTTACCCTCGTGTTTACGAGCATGCCTATTAAGGGTGTTTGTTGAAGATTTGGTCGCAACATGATATACGCTATTGTTGAGAGGGAACGATGGGATGGCCGTGTGTCGACAGATTTGTTGAGATGGCTGAAGGGCGTGGGGAATAGATTGTCACACCGGTTTTCTATGTGCTACACGTTGATATTTGGGCGGCATTGGCGCTCAAAATCAGTATTATGTACGGAGCACTTCGTGTTACGCTATATCGATGATCAATCAGTTCCAAATTGTGCGTATTACGAGTAGACTGAGATGTGGACTGGGGATATGTGTGTATCTTCTTGGTGAGAGGGGCGCGCTACGACCTTACAGCTGCAATTGTAGAGAAGATGGCTTGATGCCATATGAATACTTTTTCTTATTGTTTCTTATTGTTTCGGAATGTCCAGTAAACAATTAGCAACGATAATTAAGTAGCCGCCAATCTTAGAAACTGCTTCGCCCACGTGTAAGCAACACCACATATCATATGGCCCTCAAGCAACCACCATTGTCCAATTGAGATTCAATGATACCCTATATCACGAATGAAACAGAACCCAAATGAGCCCACCTGCACTTTAATTAACTCCGCAATTTATAGAAACAACATCGCGACTTCGGAAATTCAAGTCAATCCTCCAAAATCACCAATCTACAGGGTAAGCACCTTTGTCCACAAGCCACCAGGACTGCACCGAACCCAACACTCACGATGTGTACGAAGTATGTCTCAGTTACGATGTCTCCCTTCGAGTGTCAAACTGTACATACCCCTTGCCTTGTAAATGTACCTGTGTCTCGTATGTTTTCAATGATTGCCCTAGACCCATTGATCCCCTGGTGGAGACCCCGGTTCGGAAGATGACGCCTCAGTGAACCCCTCTGGTCCAATTGACGTCGCAGAATGGACAACGTGGTGCGCTTCTCTGGTGAGCGAAGCGTTGGGGGTTAAAAAGAGACACTTATCTCTCTCTTCCCCTCCCCTTTTTGCAACTTTACCACCACTTACCTCATAGATGCAGCCACCCCCTCTTGTTTGTATTTGGGCTGGGCGGGACGGGCCTAGTTTCTGTGATGGAGGGAGTGAGCTGAGCGACGAGATTGCGAGACCGAGTGTGACTGTCTGTATGTATGATTGGATATTGTGCATAATCACACCACGTCTTGGGGCGGGATGTGATCATGTCAAGAGGGGTTTTGCATGTATATGGTATCAAAGAACCACCAAACCGGAAGGCAACAACATTGCTGATGCAGGGCAGGTGTGGAGAGACGCGGGGAACAAGTGGGAACTATCCGCTTGCACAATAGAGATGCCAACCATTAGGGGTAATTGGCTAAATCCGGCGCTTGCCTCGTTCTCGTTTGCAAGCCGTTTCCTCGAGGGAACATTAAACCTTGTCTCCATTGACAGTCTCCTCAATCACGGCATCTCAATCAGCGTCGTACTCGTAATTCGTACTGGAACGTTCCCTCTCTCGCCTGAGCACGCTGTCGTTCCTGTGGTGTGTTAATAAATTGTGCATGGGATGTCTAAGCGAACACTACTCGCATCATCCATATGTAATCAGCTAACGAGATGAATGGAATGCGCCTCGTCACATTGCAGAGTCTGTACAGCCACAGACCGCCTTGCGCCGTCGATGATGAGCAGGGTACTCGCTTCCCCGTGTGGATCGATCGCTAATCTGGACCAGAAAAGATCCAGTCATTGTGTCAGGCCTAACCGGGCAGACATCCGGTGGAATCAAAACCGTTCCTGGCCGTCGAGTTGAGCCAAGGGATACCAAACATGTGACCATCAAGGTGGAACTGAGATCCCTGCTTAGGTTCAAGAGACCGGCCTCACCGCAAATCTTGAAATCGAGATGATACTGGAGCCGTTGAGCCTCGTTTGCGACACAAGTATTGGCGAAATAGGCTCATAATACTCCGTAGCCAGAGCGGTATGAGTGGTTGGCGGGCAGCTGCCGTCAGGACACACCAGTTAGATGTCAGCAGAACACACGTGGGAGCGTCAGCAAACGTTAGACTTCACGGCTTATTACCGTGTGACATGTTCTTTGGAGAGAAAATCTTGGATTTTCTCACACACGGGACAAGACCTGTGGCCAAAGCGTCGCCCAATTTGTGGATTGGTAAACTGGAGGAGATCAAGTCGGCAGCAGAGTGTGAGAATTGAGTTTGACCCGGCTATTTGGGCGCTGCAATCAATTGACCAGGACACAGATCTGACCTGCATAGAGGGCTGCATTTTTTGGAGTGAGTGTTGGCCAACAAAGCTTCGCTTCAGGTCTGTCTGTGGCTGAAGCAATCAAACAGCTTGATCAATTGCCATTTCAATTCCACCCTGGCGGAACCTGGATCCCAAGGACCCCAAGGATCCGCTTGGCTGATGCCGCCAACAGTTTGTGTCGAAGCTCGGTGAGTCAATCCGTCATAGTTGGTTGGGAACGTGGTTGTTGTCCGTCCTTGAGCTATCCTTGTCCCATCTGCCGGATGCCTCCAGATCTTCCACGTGGGACACGATGACGTCCGGAGAACTTCCAGCAATAGAAACCGAAGAGAAACTCGGTAGATTAAGTACCATTCGGCAGGGATCTTGAATCTGACGGAAGGCTGATCCGAACGAAGCCCCTTTCGAGATTTGGGGCAATGGTTTTACGAAGTAGTTGTCTGGCGAGTGCCGTCCGTAGTCGACAACGTGAGACATTGTTGATTTATCCGTCTTCAAAACTCGAGCCGTTTTCAAGCTGACCGATTGATGGCGGCCAGGAGAGAATCCGAAATCCGAATAAGAATTATGATCAGGGAAGCACGTACAGAGTACTTCGTGCTCGTAAACGTGAATGGAAGAAAGCCGCTAAAAGCTTCGAGAAAGGCCACTCGGGCATTATCATGGTGGCTTCCTTGCCATGCTAGCCATTGTTTCTATGCCTGATTCTGGCATTAGTTTCGATTAGTTCGGTGGTTTGATGACGAGGGATTGACGATTCTGACGGCGAGCCGCCGCGTCATTGGTCCCGGACGTCATCAATCCCAGCATCCTGCAATCTTGCTGTTACTAGCATGGCAAACACTCCGGGGGGCGATTGGTCGGGGAGTGATACGGGATAAGACGGACTCTGGCCGTGTTTGCAGTGTTTGCCTGTCTCACTTTCGTGTTGCGTTGCGTTGCGTTGCGTTGCTTTGCTTTACTTTGCTTCGAAGGGTGTCTGTTATCTTGATAAGACCAAGCCAAGGGATCAGTTTGATGGAGATTACGAGCAGGTACGGAGCAATACGGGCCTTTCTTTATCATGATACGGAACATGAGCCCCACTTGCGGCACCACTGACCAGCAATTTCCAGCACTAGCATCCAGAGCCCAAAGCCCCTATCAGGCAGGCCAGCCAGGGCTCCAGCTGCTAATCTTCCGCTGCAGGCTTCCCACGCTGCCCACGCTGCCCACGCTGCCTGTCCTGCAAGCACTCAACCCTCACTGAACCTCCGCTAATCGCACCCTCTGGTGCACTGAACGATGGACGGCCCCCCCCTGGCGAGCGCGCCAAACCCAGCCTCGCCAGCCACTAAAACCCCGCGAAAGCGCCTTGTGCCACAGCGATCTCCTCCCACTGATGGGCCCCAAGTGCCCCTGTGCTGGAGCGGTCTGGTGGGGAGGGGTGGCCCATTCGGCAGCCAGTCCAGCCCTTGGCCTCTGCGTTCCAATCCTTTTTCCCACCGAAACCTTGCAAAGGAAAGGCAATCTATCCCCAAGTCTCCCTCCATCATCTCCGCAACACTTCTCCCTCAGTCGACTAACCTGCGTCTGCCACGAATCAATCCTGCCACGCTGACGCTTCTGCCGCGCCAGATGTTGTCCCCATGTCGAGTCCGCATCCCCAGTTTGAAAATGCCGCACCCGCTGCACTGGTGAGCCGCACCGTGTGTATTGATGGCCGGGCGCAGCAGCAGAAGCCGCACCCTCAGGCGTCTGGCCAGCAGCAGGAGGCTCGCGTTGTCGATGCACCCCCAACCCTGGACCTGGACTTGAACCTGGCCACCACCACCACCATCACTGCTACCACCTCCAACGCATCGGTACCGCCCTGCGACCCAATGCAGGCAGATGGAAGTAGTAGCGGCAGCAGCAATAGCAGCAACACCTCTATAAAGGCCCCTGGCGCCCCAGCCCGGCAGAGGCAGCAGATGGGTCCGTCATTGCTCTCCCAGGCTCTGGCGTCTGCTCGAGGCATCCTCCGTCAGCGGCCTCAGTCGTCCCACCCACCACAGCCGCAGGCACCGCAGAACGAGATCCCTCGGCCCTCGAGGTCGACACCTACGTCGTCGGCCTCTGGCCAGGTCGCACGAGAGGCTCACTCAGCACCCGCTACACCTACTGAGCTGCGAGATGCCCTAGAACACAGAGACGACGACAGTCCCGTAGTACGAGGCTTGCCGCACTCTGCCACAATGGCCGCCACCGCTACCATTCCGATGATGACAACTGCCATCCCTGGGCGGAATCTTGCTAGCGACCCGTCCTCGTTCAACCCCCAAGTCCTGACTCACGCCAAGGATATGCTCATCGAGCACCGCGAGTTTCTAGAAAGAGCCCGAGGTAGAGTATCGACATCGCTTGAAATAGACCGAAAGGCATTTGGATTTCACTCGACCTATCCCTTCTCCCGCTCGACGAGCCCCGACGACTCCACACCTACCAATGGCAGCTACGTCGACTCCGTAGCCTCGGAATTGCCTCCACAAACGAGAGATGACATGGCACAGGAGTCACGACATCCTCACCGACCGCTCGTCACATCTGAAAAGACTGAAAAGATATGGTCCATCGGAGCAGGCGATGGCAGTGAGGAAGATGGCTTGGTTGAACAGTCGGTTGCAGAGGCAATGGCCGGCATGGAACATAACGCACGCAGTCGCAAGGCGAGCTACAGTCTACGATTCTTCAAAGAGGGGTTACCTCCGGAGGACAAGGCACGCCGAAAGGAGGCCAAGGCCTCACGGGAGAAGCAGGTGCCGACAGTGGATGAAGACACAACTCAGCCCGAGGGAGCACTTTTGGAGAATATGCAGCCGCCGAAGCATGCATTGCCAGATGATGCAATGGTACCCGCCAAGACCAGAGCCCAATCTCTTCCAGTTCAAGTCTTGGATGCCCGGCCACAAGTCACGAAACCACACGACACAATTATTTCTAGCCGACAAACCAGTGATGCCAGCACCGAGGAGGCTGCACCGTTGCAAACGGCGCTATCTGACATGAAAGGTCACGAGGAGGCCGAGCCGGTGCCGCCTCGTACAGAAGTGGGGCCGGAGTCGGCCCAAGAAACCGAAGTAGTGGAGGAGCGGCGGCGGTCACCTGATAAGCCCGAAGTCGGAGCTTCGCCGTATGTCCGTGCCCATGTCCGTGCGGAGACAGAGGCGGAGGCAGAGACGGACAAAGAGGAGAGAGATGCAGACGTCGAGGGAGCAGGAGATGTTGACGCTGATGAGTCAGGAGAGGAAAAGATATCATCTGCTGTCTTTTTACCTCACCAAGAACTGGACGACGGCCGTGCAAGCGTGAGTGATGGGAGTGATGCCGACACGATGCGGCGGCCGAGGTCGCCCTCACAGAGTAAACCCCGCCACCCATGGCTCGTCAAAGCTGATGAGCCCGAGCCCGAGATTCGTGAAAAGGAAGAAGTACCCTACGAACTGTCGCACTCTCCATCCCGTGAGAACCTTGTTTCTCGCCGTGCCGAGCCCGCAGCGGACATCCCTAACGAGTTTGCCGTGGACGGTGAGGTTGAGGTGAACCATGTTAACCATGTTGCCCCTGCGAAGTTGCCTCGAGCTGTGACCCATTACGAAGACCATGTCCATGACCACCAGCACCAAACTCGTCGGCCTCTTGAGGCCATTGAACTTATTCCATATAAACATCAAGTTGGTGGCCATAATACGTTGTGGCGGTTCTCTCGTCGAGCTGTCTGTAAGCAACTCAGCAATAGGGAAAATGAGTTTTACGAGACGATTGAGAGATATCATCGTGACCTACTCCCATTCCTGCCTCGGTATGTATTGGCCATTTCACATTAGCTACTGCCTATGCATGCCGCTCTCTTGAACACATATTGCTCTCAAATGTTTATTTTGTCACTAATAAGTTCCTCCTAGATACATTGGTGTTCTCAATGTGACCTTTCAGAAGAAGCCTCGCAGAAAAAGCGTTGTGAAAAAGGAGGAAACAGCCACTACCGAGGGTCAATCCAAGGGCCACGATGCTGTATCAACTGATGCCAAAGGTACAAAGAAGACAATTGCGCCCCCCGCAAGGATCATCAGCCAATCCCTAGCCAATGCCAACATCCCGATCCCGACAGTCACATTCAATGACAATAAGCATATCCTTCCTCGCAACCTCCTTCAACCAACACCGCCACCGGAGTATTTCCACCGGCGGAGCGTTTCGACACCTAAAGCATCAACTTCCCCAAGGCCATCACAGCCCCGGCCAACCATGGAAGAGAGGCCTAATAGCTGGGGGGCTACCACCGTCAATAAAAGATTACGTAACGAGGTCTTCAACGATGCATTCTTGAAACAGCCAGTTGAGGTTCAGAAGCACCGACGCCCTCATCAGCGCTCTGTTCCATTGCCAACCCTGCAGCGACTACTTCGGACGAGCAATTCCGACCCTGCTCTAATTCAAAGCACTGAGAAGCACCAGAAAACTCATGGCGATGAGCACACTTCTGTCAAGGCAATGCCATCTCCGCTTCAGCAAACAACTAGTGATCTTGGACCTGAAGAAAGCTATTTACAAACCGAACCTGCTGAAGTCAAAGATATTACTGGGACTAGTGCTCCCGAGCCAGAAATGCTGAGGAACAGCCCGCTGACGAAGAAGAAGCGCAGATACTCTGCGGGTGGTCTCCGGCGCAAACCACAAGATGTGAGTGACTCACGAGGTGATCTCAAATATTTCGAGCAAGCCGACGACGCGGACTACAAGCAGGGCGGAGAGGAAAAGGAGGTGTCTTCTGGAAATGTCAACAAGGCGACGGACCACAATGACCATCATCCCGTGGCTACTAATGGAACGGCGGAACAATCTGCAACGGCTGATGTATCTGTGCCTTCCGATGGCGATGTGCCGATTCCATTAACGCCATCAGATCTACCGGCAGAATTCCAAAAGATCCTTCGACCCAACAATCCAAAGGAAGCAAAGACTCAAGGTGACAGGGTAGAATATTTCTTGCTGTTGGAAGATTTGACTGCCGGCATGAAACGGCCATGCATGATGGACCTCAAGATGGGGACCCGCCAATATGGTGTTGAGGCTTCACCGAGCAAGCAGAAGTCGCAGCAGGAGAAGTGCAGGACTACTACCTCGGCGGAGCTTGGGGTGCGAATCTGTGGATTGCAAGTTTGGAATGTGCAAACTCAGAGCTATGATTTCCAGGACAAATACTTTGGTCGGAAACTGAAGGCGGGCAAGGAGTTCCAGGATGCTTTAACGAAATTTCTTTACAATGGCGTCGACTTGCAAAGCATTCTTCGCCACATTCCAGTCATTTTGAGGAAGCTTGCGCAACTGGAACAGATTGTATGCGGCCTGCGTGGATACCGCTTCTATGCTGCTAGCTTGCTCATGTTCTACGATGGAGACTTATCTGACGATAATGGTGGCTATGATACGGCGTACGACTCCATGACGGATATTGCCACTGATACCGAGGAAACGGCGCGGAGGAAGAAGAAAAAACGAGAGATTGATTTCAAGGTGGCAGACTTTGCCAACAGCCTCACCCCACTGGACAAGGTGCAGGATAAGCCTTGTCCGCCGCAGCATCCGGACCAACCAGATGGTGGCTTTCTCAAGGGGTTGCGAAGTCTCAGAAAATACTTTTTGCAGATTCAACAAGATACGAGAGTGGAACTGGGTCTCGATCCTCGTGGATGGAGTTCAGCGCATGGGGTGGACGTCCTCTCCGCAATGGATGAGGAGGAAGAAGACTATGGGATGATCAGCGTATAATGATACTACTTTTCACTTGACGACCAAGGATGGTAAATCCCAGCCTTGGCCTTTACGAACTTACTACCGCATTTTACGACTTTTCTTCGCTTTCCGTTTTGCTTCATGGGCTGCTTTTCGAAACGAACGAAATCCGGACAATAGCAAGGCGTTTGGACGGGTCTCATGACATCGGATATCAGCCTGCATCATTTCTTTGCGCGTATATGGGTGAAGGACTCTTGGTTCAGAGGACCGAACTGGACGGATGTTCTATGACTAGTCTAGGAGGAGATGTGTTGAAGCGATTGTTTTTCTTGCTTTTTCATTTTTATTTCAATGAATGTCTCACCAACACAGCGTTGACCGCTCGAAGGCTTTTGAACTGAAATCAGGACAAGACTTGCATGTATAATGTGGCGTGTGTGTGCCAGAAGGAATCAGAATGTCAGCTGCGGTTTGTTTTGCTTGTTCTATTTGTCGGGATGGATGGTGGGATGGCATAGGTAACGGAGCTCTGGGTTTTTCGGAATGGGAATAGGCTATGTAATTAGAGTGTTAGAGAAAATCCTATTAGACTGTTGTCATTAAATCTGACGCTTTTGTGGCGATGTTGATGCGTCTCTTATATGGACGAGTACTACGAGTAGTAATATCTGTGGCGGGCCGATGCCAATATTGTTGCTTCGCTGCGCCCGAACCCCTCTCACATTCCATCTCCTTCAACATCTTAGGCCTAGGGCTTTAATACTAATGCAAGCTAGCAAACACACCCTCTCCGATATCACATATTATCTTATGAAGAAAGAAAAACAATGGGTGCTGTAGTTTCACACCTCCAGGATGGCATCTCCGCCATAAGCACCATTCTGACCACGCTGTCCGCCCTCAACGCCAAGTATCAATCCCTCATCCAGCGCCTTTCGTCAGACCCGGGTCTGCCCGTCGCAAATCCCACGGCGTCGTATTGGATGCAAGATGCTCCCTTTCCGGAAATCTGTGACATGCAGAATGACGTGCCGGAGGAAGCTGACGTGGTGATTATCGGGAGCGGCATCACTGCTGCGGCGGCTGCGAAAACCCTCTGCGAACTTGAGCATGGAGGAGGAGTGAAGATTGCTGTTTTGGAAGCTAGGCAATTGTGTAGCGGTGCGACGGCTAGGAATGGCGGGCATATCAAATGCTCACCCCATGATGAATTTTCACGGTTGCGGAAACTCCTGGGTGAGGAGAAGGCGAGGAAGGTCGTGAGGCTGCAGATGAGACATTTAGATGCGCTGAAGGAGATTGGAGAAGATATTCCGTGTGGGGAGGTGAGGGAGGTTGAGACGGTGGACTTGTATCTCCAGGAGGAGGATTTTGAGGAAGGGAAGAAGAGTGTCGGGGGGATAAGGGAGTGGATGCCGGAGGTGGAAGTTGAGGTTTGGGAGGGCGAGAAGGCGAGAGAGAAGGTGAGTAGTGTACCATGCCTTGTGAGACGACAAGTGAGGCTGACTGGAGAAGTTTGGGGCGAATCAGCATGTTGTGGGAGCGTTGTCGTATAAGGCTGGGGCATTATGGCCATATCGACTCATCACAGGCGTGTGGAACGATTTGATCAAACGATACCCAAGTCTTGCTATAAGCACACACACGCCCGTTGAGGACATCACTGCCAATGACTCCTCATCAACACACCCTTACAAAGTCCACACATCGAGAGGAATCATCAAAGCGCGCCATGTCCTCCACGCTACGAACGGATACGCAGCACATCTTATTCCTGCTCTACGAGGCCGTCTCACCGGCGTGATCGGACACATGACCGCTCAACGTCCCGGACAGGACTTCCCACCATGCCACGGCCAAAGATCTTGGTCTGTGATGTATCTCCCCGGCTTTGACTATGTTATACAACGACCTGATGGAGAGAATGGATTGCCGGGGGATGTCATGCTAGGAGGCGGACTCTTCAGGAGCAAGGATGAAGGAATGGATCAAATTGGCGTATGGGATGATAGCAAGACTGACACTTTACCGGTGATGCATCTGAGGGGCAGTATGGCGACGATTTTTGAGCCGAAATGGGGCGTCGAAGGGGGATTGAAGAAATCGTGGAGTGGAATCATGGGCTTCACGGGGGATATGATGCCCCTTGTTGGGCCTCTTCCTCGGATGAAGGGCGTGCCTGGCGGACCTACGCAGACTAGAGGAGGGACGAATAGCTCCGGACAGTGGATTGCGGCGGGATTTAATGGAGAAGGCATGGTGTGGGCTTGGTTGAGCGGTACGGCTGTGGCAATAATGATGCTGGGCAGGGAGGAGGAGGATTTAGAGAAGGGGGTTGGACGCCCAGGGGGCAAGTTGGAGGAGTGGTTTCCAAGGGAGGAGGTTCGAGTCAACGAGGCTAGGTTGAAGAGGGCGGATTTGAAGAATTTGGCTGGCGAGGTTATGTGAGGGAACATGTAAACGAGAAGTGAGAGTTGAACAGGGAATGCGTGATGCCACTTGGACACTACTAGTCTAGGTGTGCGTTTGTTGGACTCAGAAGCCATTCACCATTTGCTCACTTTTTCGTGTGATTTACTAAGCGGTCTATAGGATTAAAAATCCTGCTTTCCTTTCATCTGATAGAAATTCCTCCTTCACTTTTTCATTTCTGCATCACAGGTTCAACCCACAACAACGGTGGTTGCTTGTGAATGCCCTCAACAACACAACATATTGCAACGGCCTCGCTCTGCAATAGTGACTATTGATTGCATCACCGCCGAGAACCAACCATGGAGGACATTTCAGGCGATATGACGCCTGAGGAGCGCGTCGCCTCCATCGACTCGTGGCGGCTCTCTGTGCCCAGCCGCATGGAGCGTGAAGACCCCTTTGCGGGCGATGGCTTCGGCACGCGTCCCAATACTCGACTTGTCGGCCAACCTTTTTAACTCTCTTTCATTCTCAGATTGATGGATTGTTAACGTGAATGCGTGCTTAGACCTTCCGTGAGCCCGAGAGACCACCAACACGCCGCCCAGGCACTCGCCTCAGCTTCCTGCGAGTCGCTACGCCTCTCTTCGGCAGACGACAATCGAATGTCACGGATGCACCCCCCGCATCATTTCTTCAGCGCCTGGAGACGGCGCCTGGAATACGAGACGATGACGCGGAAGAACCTGAGGTGAAGAACCCGAAGCGCAAACGGCTTTTCGGCCTGTTCAGTCGCAAGAGAAAACACCGCAGTCTGTCTCCGCCGCCTGCTCCGCCAGTAGTTACGGAGCCCATCCGCCTCAGCTTTCTGTTTGTCGGAGTTCGGGGTTCTGGACAGACGTCTCTCCTCTTGTGAGCCCCTTTCCAAGGAAGCCTTGATATGTTCACTCGGATACTTACGTTGAGCAAGTCGCGCTCGCTACGGCTACTTCACGGATGTGAGTACTTCATCCGCCTATGGGAGAAGAGATGAAAGAGTGCTGATTTGAGTAGTCCAGCGCGATAGCACGGACGTGCTACGAGACGTACACCAATGAGCGTGTGTATGATTCTCAGCCGGTCCGCGTCGAGATGTAGGATACCTCTGGCGCGCCGGATCTGACCACTGTGGAGAGGTTATCGTATATGCACTGGGACGCTGTGTTTCTGTGCTTTGACATCAAGGAGAAGACGACTATGTATACCATCATGAACTGGGTAAGTGTCCTTGACGGTTAGTCGTGATGGCCAGCTAAATTGCATCAGTGGCGCTGTGCTGTGGAGGCTGGTTTTACCAAGCAGCAGAACTTCGAGCCCCTTCTTCACCTCGTAGGCATGAAGAAGGATCGCCGTGAGACTTGCCTTCTGGAGGATCACAGACTTGTAGGGTCTTATGATCCGCGGGCCTTGATGGCATTCCCGACATGCTGCGTACGCCCGTCAGACGTATGCCGTATCGCACTTGAAGTCGTTCATGGACCAGAAACTAATGGGATTTAGGCGACCTGGCACGCGAAGCGCATCGGCGCGCATCGATATCTCGAGTGCTCGGCGCTCACGGGTGAAGGGATGGAGGTGTTGCTTGAGGAGGCGGGCCAGGAGGCGACCAAGAGGGCTTTGAAGAGGGCCTTTGAGGAGGGGAGGATGGTTCCTGGGAAGAGACGATTGCTCTGAAGCTGTGAAGTCTGTTCATGGTTTGATGCAGAGTTGGGGGAATGGCATTGTCACCGGACTGTTGCGTCAGTCAATTGATTGTATCAAGTCAGGGAGTTTATGTTTCAATGTGGTTCTCATGTTGATGATTCAACAATGGAATCCCTAGTCAGAAACAAATGGGATTCATGAACCTATCGTGGAAGTGCGAAGTAATAACTACTTATGTACTCCGTCCGGAGTAGTGGGCATCAAATAATGGTGAGGGTTGTGATATGTGTGTGGGAGGAAGTCGTGATAATCGATGAGTGGCCCGTGCGTCAAGGCTTAACCCGCAACCTTCGACTCAAATCCAACTTGGAAATCTCACTCAAATACGGAGTTCAGGGGAATAAACTATGAAGAAACGGCAAACATCCGGACTTTTAAATTTTAACCAACACTATATCCCCTGCTAGGTTTGGCTGCTCTATGCCGTCAAGGTGAGAGTTCGTGCCCCCTCAACCATCAGTACGCAGCTAAAGTGAACACATAGGTCTCTGACACGAGGCCGTCAGTTCCAAGCAGACAAACAGAGCACAACTTGTCAATGCGCATGAGTTCATCGGACTGCTTCTCACTATGAACAGTCCATTGGCCATTCTGTTTGGCCTTTCCGCTTCTATCATTGGCGCCGGACTCACAACCATTGTCCTGCTATCGCTCTCATGGAAGCGCCTCCTTCTTACATGTGTTGCAGCTACCATAAGCCTGATCATCTTTGCGACGGTACGCCAATCCCTCCTCAAAGGTCTGGGAATTCCTCTAATGGAAGGTTTTAGACAAGGCATATACAGCTCCTCTCTCACCGCAACCCAGGACGACACGCTAAACCAGTCACATTGGGAACCAAGTCTATTCATCGACAGCCATGGGAATATTACCTCTTCGTCTTGGGTTCTGGTGGTCACACCAAGGAAATGCTTATGATGATGGATGATGGCTTCTGCGATTTCGACCAGTTCCACCGTCGATACCTCATCTCAAGCGGCGATACCATGTCGGAGAACCACCTGGAGGACTACGAAAAGAACCTGGGGCGCTTGTGCAAGCGGAAGAAGACCCCCCCTGGCACTTTTGACAAGTGTGTAGTTACTCGCGCCCGACGTGTGTACCAACCGCTTTGGTCAACTCCCTTCACTTCCTTGCTCAGCATCGTGGATATCTTCCCCGCGCTGCTCAACCCGCCAAAGAATGCAGTTGGGAGATGGCTTCACTACCCCAGTCACATATTCTCCAACGGCCCGGCTACCGGCTTCTTCGTTGCCCTCACTGTGCACATCCTCAAGATGTTTTACCTTGTTCCCGAGGATAGCATGAAGTTCATATATATCGAGTCCTGGGCGCGTATCTCGACACTAAGCTTAACGGGAAAGCTGCTCCATCGTACTGGCATGGCAGACGTCTTTTTGACGCAGCATGAGGAAGTGGCGGCGAGATATGGGGTGCAAAACGCCGGGGAAGTAGTCTTCAATTTCCGCCGCTCCGAAGGCATATAGCATAGACTCATTAAACGTGACGTTTCTTTCTTTTTCTCTTACATGTGGTGGTGTTACACGGTGTATACACACGGGCAGTATCGTCAATGCCCAACCCTCTATTTTACGCAGTTGCCGGCACAGGTTGCGCCTCCGCCTCATCCACGACAGCCTCATCCTCCGACCCAAACGTCTCAATGTCAGAACTTGCCCTTGCCTCCCGGTTCGCCGTCTCCTTGCCCGCCCAGATCTTCCAATTCTCAAACTCTTGGTCTTCAAGCTGCATACCAATATCCAGCCTTGTTTTGCCAAAGTATGCGCCTACGTGGCGCGCCTCCTCAACAGCTATCCTCTTCTCGATTTCTTCTTCCTGGCGCAGACGATAGAATTCGCGGCGGACGATGTCGTATGCTTTGCGCTTGCTGAGTTTTTCGCTTTGCATTAACCATAATTGACGTTGCACGACACTGCACACGTAGATGTTAGCTTAGTGAGCTTTTATAAGGATAGAGTCGGCCATTGACGCACCATTCACCAGTCAGAGGAATACCCGGTTGCCTCAAACCCTTGCTCCAATCATAATACTGATGATCTTTACCGTCCAACTCCAACACCACCCTCGGCCTGGCCAATTCCCAGGGATGGTCTTTATAAAAGCTCGTACGCAGTGCGTCCTCCTGGTACCCGATGCTCTGCGGTCTGAACAGCTTCTTCGGCTTCGTAGCTTTAGGGTTCGGCATGCGATGTCTGGGCGTCACGGTCCGGACGAGCGATTCGGAGGGCGGGACGGAGTTCATGACCTGGAACCATGGTGGTTCGGGGACTGTGTAGCCGGGGAGGATTTGGTGCTTGAGTTCTTGGCTGACGGCTTTGTAGACGCCTGCCGGACGGATTTGGCGGCCGCCCATGGTGGTGGATGTGCTATCCTGGGTTAGTGATGTGAATTGAGGAGTTTAAGGCGGGATTACCTACAGGATTGTACTTTGTCGAGTGGTTCGCCTACCGTTTATCCCACTGGTGATGAAGCCGATGTTCAAGGTGGGAATTTTTGGTATCCTCGGCAAATTGTTTTGCCGGCGCCGCGTCCATCAACTCTGGCTGGTGAGTGTCATCACCAACATCAATTTATAATATCACATAAAGAAAAACAATGAGTAAATGACAGCGATTTCGATGTCCGATTAATTTCGTTTTTAATTCATGATATTCCATATATATCCTAATAATTGCCACTTTTCTTGTTCTCACTGCGATCGCTTTGAATTACTCTGATTTCCCTGTTATATATCCAATGGCATTGCCTGTTTTGGCAACCCACAACGGCTCAGAGACGAGGATACCTCTTCTTGCGCCTCCTATAGTCTCTCACGTTGGCCGACATCGCACATTCTTCCTTCATCCTGATCCTGAATACGCCCCTCCGCTCAATGAGCTCTTCTCTCTCCCTCGCTTTGACCGCGTGTTGGATACGGACGTATACGGCGCTCACTGCCTGCCAGATCGTCGCTAATAACGCCTTTAATGGATATCTTGCACTAGATACAGAAGGAAATAAGCGTGTTGATGAGACTGTGGGAACTGACGACGTGCTAACGGGGAGCAAGTACTACTTTATTGTACCTGGTAATGGTGAGAACCCTTGTATTCAGCATTCATATTGCCGTCACTCTTATTTAGCTAACATATTGGCTCTATTTTCTTCACTCATATAGCCCAGTATCCCATTGTTCCGTCTTTCCGCGATTGGCAATTTCCTCACGAAAATATCCTTGATTTTTGGCCCGACCTGCTGCCAGGCACTCCTCAGGATGTCTGCCTCATTACAAGATTCCCCTGGGCACTAGAAAGCGCACATATTGTTCCAAGTGCCCAAGCTGATTGGTTCGATACTAATGCGATGTCGAGATAGGTTGATGCATTAGTACCCAGCATCGACATGGACGCAAACCTTCTTAGTCTCAAATCAGATATGCATAAATGCTTCGATCGTTTCATGTTCACTCTGGTACCAAAGCCTCGAGCATCATCAGAGGTGACTGAGGCGACAGGGACCTACACGGTTCATGTGCTCGATGCGAGTCAAGCCGTGTTCGCCAGCTATTACCATGACGTTCAGCTCCCTCACCTTCGCGGCGTAGCGCGTGAATACCTTTTCGCTCGCTTTGCGCTCGCCATCTTCATGGCTCTCAAGCCATTTATCAACATGAAGTGTGTCCGCCGAATTGTGAGGTATATGGTCCCGAACCCGGGCAAAGCAAGACGATTAGTCTTTGAAGAAATGGATGGACTGGAACTTCAGCGGCAATATGGTGGCGGGAAGAGCCGAAGCGCGAGCCCTTCTAAGAGAAAACGGCCTGGCGCAACCGATGTCGAAGCAGGTTACGAGGAAGCAGATACACCTGACCTTTGGAGTGACGTTGATAGCATGGATGAGTCTATTGCTGAGAGGGAGACATCAACAGAACGATGCCATCGTTCTATGGAAGAAGAGGAGCGCGGCCGCTCAAGGAAAAAGAGGGAAGATGTTGGTGCATGAAATGGTTTACGGAGTACTCTGTAAACCAAGCCATCGAATTTTGCTTCTGTATCATGTTTACAAGCCTCTAACCAACTGGCTTCTCTCTCTTCGGCCCCCTGGCCGCGTGTTGGATACAGACATACGGCGTTCATCATCAAACGGCACTCACTATGGTGTGCTTGATGGATATCTTGCACTAGACGAGGAGGTAAATGAGGGGCGTTGCCATCGCTCTGCCTTATTGACTATGGTGCTGGAATTGTTGGTAGTTACACAAGTTGCTGACGTTTCCTACTATTCTCTACCTTGCCTGGTATATATGAGATAACGTGAGAAGATCGACAAAATAGCTCCTGTTGTGATCCCACACTTCTCGCCGCGCGGGCTATGTAACAGCCCAATAGCCGCAGCCAAGCCAATATTTTGCTTCAAACTCGAATCGCCGAGGCTACGCAGCATTGGCAAATACAAAGGTGTGTTACACAGAGTTCCACATTCAGGAACCTGCGAATGGCTTCGACAGGAGCTGCTGAACCAACAGGCCAATAAAGCGGACAGCCTTGTACATGTGTGCCAAAAATACCGAAAATACCAAAAATAAACATCAAGGGCGACTATCAACATGTTTGTGAGACATTGCGGCTAGAAACCAGGCTGGGAATTGCGGCTCAGTGGGTTGATATAAACTTGTGAGGAAGCCCCGTCGATCTGTTCCTTAAGTGGAGTGGTATGACTGAATAACAAGCGGCATTTCAACGAAGAGGAGATCTTCATCATGGGAATCAAGAACATTATAATCGTCGCCATCCTCATTCTGGCTTACCATGTCATTCCAATAGCAGCCATTGAGCGCTCTCACATCCAATACACCCACTTCTTCCCAGCATGGTCACATCTCCTCTCAGAATATCTTGGAGCCCCATGCCGCAAACCATGGAACGACTATTCAAACAGCACATTCGAGGACCAGAGGGTCAGCTACACCGTCCTAGATTGTCTCTTTAGGCAATTCGACGAATTCCGCAAGGCAGAAATAGCCGCCTCTGCCGTTGTGCTCGGCCTCACTCCCACCATTCTCCAGATGCTGAGTCCTTCGTCTGCAGATACAGCACTGCTTGCGAATAGACGGCCTGTGCTGGCGATTTTAATTTCTGCCTCGACAGCAGCTGTAAGCCCTACGCGCGGGGGGCAGGTTGTTGAGAGCGTGGACAAGCTGGTGAAACCATTGTCCCACCAAATGAACGCTCGATTCCCTTTCACGCTTCTGAAATCCAAGGGCGAAGCTTCATGGATACCCGTCATCGTGTCCATCGTTGAGTATTTCATTGCTGGCGTGGCAGTAGGGAACAGCGCGTATCGGACATATCAGCTCTGCGTTTGGTCTGTGTGCGTGTTTGCTCCGCAGTACGACTTTCTTCCAGCAGTGTGGCACTGCAGTGCTCTAGCAATCCATTTTCTCGGATGGTTCACCATGTTGGCGCTGTTCAAGTCTCCTTTGTGTACGGCCTACAGAAACCCATGGGAAGCCTGGATTCATTCCGAGGTGAGGCCCGCGGCTTGGGGTGACAAGATTCTACTGGAGAAACGTGCTGGAGAACTAGGCTATTTGTTCCATCTGTTGGATTCGCTACTGTACATTGCGATTCCTGTGCAGATATTGTATGGAACTATGGTGCTTTCTAGTTTGGTCTTTTTGAGTGTGTTTGATGCTGTGGTTGTTGTGACATGGTATGTTTGTAGCACGGTTGTGTGTCGTGGGATTTTGATGTATGAGCTTGCTGGAATGAGGGAGGCGAACCAACCAAGGAGAACATACTGCTGACTATCATCGCAACATATTACACCCCTCAAGGAGTCTGGGTTCCCCCAGGGATGCTTTCACCTAGTAGCGGCTTAGGGATAATTGGTCGACATCTATACGGCCCCCAACATCTTTACACATGATTCCCATCATCTCTTTGTGATATTTAATGTCATATTTTAGATCCCTATTTATAAAAACAAAGCTTTTCATTCTACATCGCTAGAACGTGCCAACAATGCCATGAGCTGCTTCAGCTCGCAGATGCCTCTCAGTCGTCACCCTGACCCGACGTCCACCCTGATGTCGACCCTGACCCTGACCCTTGATCCTCAACGCTTATATCCTCAAATTCTCGAAGAATAGTCCCTAGTCTCCACTCCTCGGGATGGTCGCTCATGTCAATAATGTTAACGGGGTATTGCGCTTGGGCATGCTTCGCCCGTCGCCAACTCGATACATGGTCCTCCCTCGGTAAGTTCACAAAAGTGAACAACTTTTCTACATCCTCTGGGTCCATGGCGAGCTGAACAGCCTGCAAGAGTGAATCGCCCACGAAGTAATTCTTGCCGTGGTCGCTGAGCCCTTTGGCAGCAAGAAAGAGCGTGCTTCGGATCTCGTCAACATCGTGGGGGGATGGTGGAGGTGAGGTGGTAACGGTTTGCTTCAACTGCTCTAGGGCCATGAATGCCATTACGGCGAGTGGATGTGCGAGATAAGAGTCTGCGCTCTCATAGCCGTGGCGGAGAAAATAGAGACGCACAAGCGTCTCAAGGCACGACTTTGAATAGGTTGAAATGCGGCGAGAATTCTCCCAGCGGGGGTTGGGGACAAGATTGCCAGCATTGCCAGTTTTTAGTTCGTGGAGATTGAAGACAATATTGCGATATAGCATACTTGTTAATGTTAGTTCAAATGCGTTCTGATGATATCCCGACGTAAGACAAGTTCACTGGGAGGGTATTCTGGAATATGTTGAGACGTACTGAAGCTTTAGCTGGCCTGGAAAAACTATTTCAGCTGGCGATAGATATACCGAAAGAGATGAGTACCAATTGTCCAGCTGAGCTGAGAATTCATCAATCATATCGGGGGAGTGATGGGTTGCGTTGCCATCCTTGTCCCAAAGCGCAAGTGAAATGCGATTCATGATACCTGCGAGCTCGCCTCTGGCCTTGAATAAATGGCCAAACTTCATGGGACAGGTGGATTGACTTGACGGATAAAGAAGCCAAAACTCCCCATACCACGAAGGGCTCTCTTCGGGATCTGGAAGTGGTGTTCTGGGGGCTCCCTTGACTGGTGTAGGCATCAAGTAATGATAATACTGCTGACTACCGGTCCATCTATGTTAGCGTTTCCGAGAAGTATTACTCTTCGGTTCGTTGATGAGACCATTACCTTACCCAGGCATATAGACACCATGCGGTGAAACCATAAGAGATCTGTGTGCGCCTGGAGAGCATGGGATTAACCGGTCCGAAGATGTTCAAGTCGTTTCCCATGACCATGCTCTGTGAGGTGTATGCCATGCCAAGATTGTCCATGGATTGTAGATTGTACATGATGTTCATCAAGGCGCCGGTTTGTATCGTCGTAAGCGAGCTCTTTTCGCTCTTCTCTAATTCCCAGAGCCTCTTCGTTTCTGCGAAGAATTTGTATCCAAGGCTCTGAGGATTCCAGTACTCTGACCTATCTGCCAAAGCACGATTGCAGCCCTGCAGAATGAAGGATGTGAGCACCATGCGATTATGGACAGAAAAGAGGAGGACCAATAATGATGTAAGAGCACTTACGCATGCGATGGCAAGAACTATGTTAACGAGGAGCGGAGAGCAACATTCTGTCGAACCCGACAACATGTCGTCGAGGAAGTGATCTTTGTGGAAGCAAGGGAACCATGCGTACTCATGGAGGAAATAGAGATGAAGCAGCTCTTTCATCAAGCCGTCATCAGTTGACACACTGGTCCACCTCGATGGCTTTACCGAATGCAGCTTGGGATCGATAATCTTGGCCGCTACGTAAGGCTTGAGGTACTGCGGCCTGTATCGATCAGCAACGGAGGGACCTGCTGTCAACGCATTAGACGCCAAAGCGGTGTCGGGTATAAAGGTGGCCTCGTAGATGAGTGACTGGAGGTAAGGGTTGTTTGGAGTTAGCAGATGCCGTGGCATCTCCGACTTATACGGGAATTGGAAGCGATATCTCGTTTCGGGCGAGACATGCAGTTGGAGAAGGACATCGCCTGCGCTGATCTGTCGGATGATTGATTCTGGGCTGACACCCTCGCGGATCTTCTGGAAGATGGCATTTGCGTGGACATTGTCCTGGGATTGAATGGCACGCACGAGCTTTTCCAATGTGTCATGCGAGCTTCGAAGTTCATTGTGTCTCCGTCGCAGGCTATCGTAGTTTCTTTTCAGAGCCGCCGCCCTCGTTTCGGACGGCTGAGTCTCATAGACGCACTCGCGTCCTCCCGATAGGCATGCGGAGCACCTAGGCCGCCGACCATCACACTATCCCAGTAGGAACAGGTCAGTCTCACTCTCACTCATAGCACTTCACGATGAGGACCTCTGGTGGCGAAGGAGAACAAGTACTTTGCCTTTCCGCTTCCTGCAGGATTCACAAGCTGCAAGAATAGCCTTACGGCCTGGGGGGCCTGAGCGACGCGCCGAACTTGGCTCGGGCTCGGAGGAACCTTTTGTTGGTCGTGGGAGAATGGGCCGGGGCCTATGGCGGGAGGGGCCCGGGACGCGTGACATAGCAATGAGTCAGGATAAGCTGCTTCGTATTATCTTGACTGACTTATAAATTTGTTTGAGCTCCCGATTATTAATAGGCAAGGGGGTGGTTGATTCAATTCAATTCCATAGGCAAGGAAGAATTGTGGCTGTGGACGATGTGCGTGAGCTGGACGCCAGGTACTTCAAACATGTAGTAAACACGTGAACACGTACGGAGTGCTCTGGGCCTGGAATGCATGGAACTGCATGTCTCTGATCTCTTACAGCCTGGCCATGGATGACTGCTCGGGACAGACATGATCGGAATTGCCCAGCAGGTTGCGTGAACACTGGTCAGCTGGACATTTACGGTGCCTCAGGCAGAAATAGCAATGCGAGAGAACGCGACAACATCGAAATAAAGAGGCAAATGGAGAGGAAATGAGTTTTAGCGCCTATAGAGGGTGGAGGTCGTATTTGAGTGAGAGGACTTTGGGGCAGACACAATGATAGAACCACAATACTAATGGTAAAGAAAGACGGAAACACAGCAAGTCGGCTAAGACGGACTAAAATGTTAGCCAAGCGCTGGGGTGGTTTGCATATACATGATAATAATAATAATAATAATAATAATAATAATAATAATAATAATAATAATAATAATAATAATAATAATAATAATA